>PVIR01022652.1:0-27937 GCA_004026965.1 Petromus typicus
CTTGCAAGACAGGCGCCGGAACCACTGAGCTAACTCCCCGGCCCCCAAACTACTTTTTTAAGACAGGATCTTTCTTTTCTTTTTCTGGAGAGACTCCCCCTAAAGCCAGTAGTTCTCCTTCCCAGCCTCTCCAGTGCTAGGATTACAGACCTGACCCACCACATCTGCCTCAAGAGGATCAAAATGAGGGCTAGGATCTAGCTCAGTGGCACTGGGTACCTACCTGGCAAGCACAAAGTCCTGACTTTGACCCCAGTACCAAAAAAAAAAAAAAAAGTATCAGAATTATCTATGGTAGCCAGGCATGGTGGGTCATGCCTACTATCTCAGCATCGAGTAGTCAGAGGCAGGAGGACTCTTGTGAGTTCAGGGTCAGCCTGAACTACAGCGAGACCCTGTCTCCAAAAACTAAAAAATTAATGCTAGAGGCTGAGGTGGAACTCAGTTAGTTGACTGAGCTGAAAAGTGCTCATGTGGCATGGGTGGTGCCTAGATGCCATCCTGGGGACTGAGAAAGCAAGAGAGAGAGAGAGAAAGATAAAAGGAAAGAAAATAAAACCTTCCAAAGCAATTTTATAGAACATGTAACAGTTGAAGACTGAAATGAATTCAGCCACTCACACTGTGAAATGTCTGACACTTCGTGGCAACTACATAAGATACAAGGCACAGGAGGATCCCTGCAAGTCTGAGGCCAGGCTGGCCTGTTGTACACAGCGAGATGTTGTCTCAAAGAAATAAACAAACAAATAAACACATGCAAACTGTTCATTAAGATAGAGAAAAACTCAGAATTTAAAAATCTATGACAATACTGTTTTCTTTTGTTTTTTCTTTTTTAGCTTTTAGGCAAGGTTTCGCTTTGCAGTTCAGACTGGCCTTGAACTCACTATGTAGCCCAAGTTATCCTTGAGCTCTCGACAATCCTCCTGCCTCGGCCTCCCCATTGCTGGGGTTACAGGCATGAGCCACTACGCCTGGCATTTAAAATGCTACTGTAAATGACACCATGACCCCAAACACAATCAAGTCTAAGTACTCAGCTACCCTAATCCCCATGGGCCCAGTGCCAGGGTTTTATTTATTTATCTTTGTGGCATTGGAAATTGGATTGAACCTAGGGCCTCAAGCAGCTGAGCACTCTACCATGAGCCCAGCCGAAGCCCTGCCCCAAGCTTGCAGATTCGCTGTCGCCCACAAACACACGGGACAGTGCACACTGTGTGTTCAATCATGTGACTAACTCCTGACCAGCCTTCCGGCCCCTTCCTCGGCCTACCTTGCACTTGGCCACCGGAAGTTCAGGGCTAACTGGGATAATTCAGCCAGGAAGACTCCCAGGAGACATAACATGCTGATCCCCCCCATTTCCTCCTCCCTAGGTACAAAAGCTGTTTCCGTTTTTTCCTTCAAATTTCTGTTTTCTTTGTGTCCCTTCTTTCCTCTTCCTCTCCCCCTTCCCATTTGAATGCTTTCTTCCCATTTCCCAATGTCTACTATACGTTCTAGTCCTCATTTACACTTTCAGTTTCTCACTCCAGAGAAACAGTGTGGTATTTAAGAATGTGTGTCGTTTATTTCACTTAAGACTGTGGGCTCCAGGTCCATCCACTTAGCTCCCTGTAAAATGGGTACGTCCCTTCCTCTCCCTGCACAACACTGTGCCACAGGGAATGTAGCAGGTGACCTGGAAGTGCTCAAATATTAACACACACCCTACACAGTTGTCTACCGTGGCCACTGCTGGGACCTGAATCCAACCCGAGGGAAGCAGGGCTCCTCCGGCTGTAGCCAGCTGCTGAGAATCAGCCTAGTTCTGTCCTGGGCCGGGACAGGCCAGCCCCGAGGCACCAGCACAGCGGCGAGGTGGGAGGTACCGGTGGGCGGCAGATGGTCCAGGCGAGGGCCTGAGTCCCTCTGCTCCTGGGCCCAGGATGTGGCCGGAGAGGTGGCCCTGGATTTCTTTCCTCTTGAATATTAAAGTGTCAGCTACAGAGCTGGAAATTAGCATTCTGCTCCAATATACCGTGGCACCCTCGCTTTGGAAGGCTGAAATAATGGCTTTTAATAAGCTGGCTCCAGGCACCCGTCACCAGTAATGGAAATTCTACCCGGGAAGATGGATTGCTTCCTGTGAAGAGACCACGAGGAATAAATTTCCCAAGACATAACTCAGCTTCTGAATCAGGGCCAGAGCGCGGCTCCCATGTTGCAGCACCATGCCGGGGCTCCCGAGGACCTGCTCTCCGCAGACCCAAAACTCCCCCATCCTGGGGATCCCGTCCGAGATTCCAAAGCAGCTCCTGCTTGAAATGCAGGTAACAGTGACCACATCAGTCTTCTGGGTTTTTCTGCCTCTGAAATCTGCCCCTCCCCACTGCAGGCGGGTCCTCACAGCATCCGGGTCCTCTCAGCATCCGGGTCCTCACAGCATCCGGGTCCTCACAGCATCCAAGATCCGGAGGCTGCACAGCTGCCAGTTCATTTGTTTTTCAAAGGACATGTTCAAGAATATTCACATAGCTCTCTTCATGACAGAGAATGGAAACGACTCCAGGTCCAACCTCGCGAGAATGGATAATTGTGCTACACCCATCCTATGGAGTAGCAGATAGCAACGGGAAACGTCAGACCCCAAAGAGCACACTGCATAACTCATAACTCTTTATTTGAAATTCATTTCTTTTTTTGTTTCCTTTTTTTTTTCTTTTTTGGTGCTACCAGAGATTGAACTCAGGACTTTATGCTTGCAGGACACATGACTTGAAATTCAAAGGCAGACAAAATAGATCAATATGGATAAAAATCACAAACACCACTTCATGTTTTATTTTGTTTTTGTTTTGTTTTGTTTTTGACAGTCCCAGTTTGTACTTCAGGCTAACCTCAAACTCACAACAATCCTCCCGCCTCTGCCTCTGGGTGCTGGGATGACAGGCGTGAGCCTCCACGGCCCGGCACTGTGATATGGAGTACTAGAGATGAAATCAGGACCTTGTGCTTGCCAGGCAGATGCTAGAACCACTGAGCTAAATCCCTGGCTGTTTTCTGTTTTGTGAGACTGAGTCTCACTTGTAATCCAGGCTGGACTTGAATTCACTCTCTATCCCAGGCTGGTCTCAAGCTCTTGGCAGTCTTCCTGTCTCAGCCTCCCAAGTGCTAGGATCACAGTGTGTGCTACTGCACCAGCAGAATCACTGTTTCTACTGGAAAGGGGAGAATGCTTAGGATCAGGGAAATTCTCAACATCTTGTTTTGAATTGTGATTACATGAGTAAATTTTCATGAAAACAATATTTTAAATTAATATGATGCATGCCATAATCCCAAGGACTCAGGGAAGCTGAGGTAGGAGAATTTCAGAACGTTTGAGGCTGCAGTGTAGTTTCAAGGTCAGCCTTGAGACCTTGCCTCAAAAAAATTAAAAATGGGGCCAGGGTTTTAGCTCAATGGTTCCGGCGCCTGTCTTGCAAGTTTAAGGGGCTTAAATCCCTGGGCTCAATCCCTGGTAACCACATACCTATACTGGGTGTGGAGACTCACGCCTAGCAGCAACCAGTACCACATACCACAGTGCCGGGCGTGGTGGCTCACGCCTGTCATCCCAGCACTCAGGAGGCAGAGGCAGGAGGATTGCTGTGATGAATTTGAGGCTGAGCTCAGGGCCAGCCTGAACTACAAAGCGAGACCCTGTCTCAAAAAAACCAAAAAAAAAAATTAAAAGTGAAAATAAAAAAACAATATGCACTCAGGAGGCAGAAGCAGGAAGATTACTGGGCTACCAAGTGAGCTTAGGGCCGACCTGAACTACAAAACGAGATCCTATCTCAAAAAATAAAAAAAGAGCAAACGCAGTCATAAATATATGTTACACCTCAGAAAACGGAGGGAAGGATATTTTTAAAATAAAACACCCATATTTTTGAAGTGCAGGGGTGCATATCTGTAATCCCAGCTACTCTGGCAGCTGAGCTGAGATGAGCCTGGGCAACATAGTAAAATCACTTCTGCAAATAAAAAATAAAACAGAAAAATGCCCAGAGTACATTTTTCCACTGGAAAGATTTCTCCAATGTCTTTCTTCATAATGTACCAAAACCCCAACTTTGTCCTGGCTTTAATTGAAAGGAGAATGAGATAATTTTAAAATTAAAAACAAAAATTAAACTGAGTGTACTAGCGCATTCCTGTAATCCTAGCACTTGGGAGGCAGAGGCAGGAGGGTTCTAAATTTCACCCACACCCAGGCAATTTAGTGAGATCTTGTCACAAAAGGAAAAGTCCAGAGTTCGATCCTGGTACCACATACCTCACACAGTGCCGGGCGTGGTGGCTCACACCTGTAGTCCCAGAACTCAGGAGGCAGAGGCAGGAGGATCGCTGTGAGTTTGAGGCCAGCCTGGGCTACACAGGGAGCTCAGGGCAGCCTGAACTACAAAATGAGACTCTGCCTAAAAAAAAAAGACTTAGTATATATCTTCGCGGTACAGCCCTTCCTCAGAGTGTGTGAGGCCCTACATCTGACCCCCAGGACTATAAAACAAAAAGAAATGCCAAGTAAAACTAAGTATGTTGAGTGGCTTGAACGATTTCCCACTTGAAGCACAAAATAGATTTTTTTTTTTTTTTCCAGTTCCGCTGCTCAGCTTTCCAGGATGGAGTCGCAGACACACCAAGGAGGCCCCACCCCTCCCTGGGACTTAGTGCTCCGCCTCATCAGGGACAGCAGCTGTCCCCAAGCCTGGAGTCCTGCCTGCCATCTTTTCAAGTGAAAGTAGTTTGCAAAAGAGAAACAAAATAAACCAACTGCATTTCTGAAAAACTTGCAACTTGTAAATCACATACAAAGCACTCTACCTCCACTTTGCATGACAGTGTCAGGCCCGCTGCCTTTTCTGTTTTTTTAAATTCCTGTTTCAACCTCTTCCACCCTATTTTTATTTCTTCTCAACTCAGGAGGGAACTGAAAGTCACCAGAGCTCAACTGTAACAGAAACGGGTGAGGAAGAAGGGCTCTCTCCAGCACTGTCAAATATTTACTTCTGGTAAATATTTTGGTCTCTATGAACCAACATAAAACCCTAGCAAGGGGTAAAGTGACCCAGTTGCTGCTGGTCTCCGCCCCCTTCCTCACACCCTCTACCTATTTCCTGCAGGGCCCTCTGCGCAAGCAAACAGGTCCAGGCTTTGGGGGTGGGAGAGCCGCGTTAAAACTGAAAAAGACCAAACACAGGAGTCTTCAGAGTTCAGCTTGAGGAATTTTTTACATACATGCACCGTCACCAGTACATCGATGGAAGTTGCTTCTTTGTATTCTCCCAGTAAGTATTGTGAAGGAGAATTTTTAACCTCATAATTTTTAGCATTCCAAAGGGACTGTTCTCATAAGCCTGCCAAACATACAGGACATAACAATTTCCCTCTTCTAGGTCACTTTTTCAAGTAACCATGGAAACCATCTAAGCGACCAATAATCACAGAAATACTTTGTGTTGGCCCATCTGGTGGACCAAATCGTACATATTCATACAAACCCTGCCTTTGACAAATATCTAATGACACTGGAAAACATTCAAAGCCTCACGTTACAAGATACAATAAAATAAAGTGCCTGGTGAGTTTCGATTTTGAAATTACACACACGTACAAGGTAAACGAACTGATGGGAGAATATAACAAAAGATCCGCTTTGGAGCCTTTGGACGACAGCAACCAACGTTAGTGAAGGCTGCTTCTGTCTCCCAACTCCACAGTAAGCAATTAAAAACGGCGTTTAGAAGGTAATTTAGGACACTGCTCGTGAGCTGTACGCTGTTTGTGCAGTCTCAAAGCAAGTTCGAACGCATGTCAGATCAAATGATAGCTCTTGCAAGTTAGAAAACACGGGCATTGAAAACAGAATAAAAAAATTCCTAAAAGGAGTTTTCCCAAAACGTTTTCAAAGAATGTGTGAGTCTCAAGCCATATTTTGTAATCGGGATAGCTCTGTTTTAATTTGAATTTAGCTTTTTACATTAAGCCTTTTTTCTTTAAATTTTAGTTTTCTATGGGGCAAAGATATGGGGGAAATTTATTTCAGTGTTTGCAGTCGGAAGCTTTTTTTGTGAGAAACGGTGTAGATGTGGCCTCTTTTACTCGGAATCAGATTCCGAAGAAACTGTTCAGTCAAAAAAAAAAAAAAAAAAACCCTTAAGTTTGATAAACTCCAGCACTGAACTATAGCAAAAACTACCCGAGTGCTTAAACATTTCTGGCAAGTTCATTCCAGGAGATCTTCACATTTATTTAAAAATAAATAAAAAGCTTCGTTTCGCTTTGCAGCTCTCCTCTGCAGAGCCAGGGAGAGGAAGACGGGAGCGTGGCTGAAACAGACTTGTATTAGAAAGTCTTTTTTTGCAGTTTCGTTTCCCCCACAACGACCCAGCTGAGCTGCACTGGATTCCTCCTAGGCTGGAGGAGCCGAGGCCTCGCTGCAGCCGAGATCCGAGACGGGCCTGTGAACTTGACCCTGGCGACTACGTCTCTTCCCCAAAGGTCAGAAAAAGGGAGCAGGTTTGGCTGAATTCTTGCCGAGGCCTGAGATTCACAGTTGGGAAGGAGGAGGCAGCAAATTCTGTGGACCCAAACTGTAGCTGAACCGGGAGTGGAGATGACACGGAGAGCGTCACCCGGCTCAGGCCAGCTTATTTCGGCCCCAAAAGAGAAGAACCCGAGCGTTTCGTTGGGGCGCTGGAACCTGGCGTCTCCCTGACGGATCACTGAGCTTGGGGCCGGGAAGGAGCCTGCTGCGGCAGAAACCGACCGCCTAAAACCCCAGGCTCCCCTCGCTTCCCCACCCGCCCAGCGCGCCTGATTTCCCTTCAATCGGAAATGATCGAGTCAAGAAAAGACCCCAGATCAGGCCTTTGATCGCTCGTGCTCTAGCAATCCAAATTTGTAAAACAAAGCGACCATCGGTACGGTCTCCGCAGGCCGCGCGCACTCCTCGGCCTCTGCGCGCTGCCGCCACGGGCGGAGGAGACACGATTCCCGGGTCCAGCGGTGGCCCAGGCCGCGCCTCTCCCGCGGAGCCCCGAAGACGCCCCACAGACCTCCGTCCTGTTCCTAGATGGGGCTGAGGCTCGTAGCAGCCCGTGCCTCGAGATCCATGCCCGGGCTCCCCGCCCCCGGGGATAGGGGCTCGGGTCACCCCCTGGGCAGGGCCTCAGGAGCCCGACTTTAGCCCTTGTATCTTTGTTACTGGTGTATTTTTTAAAATCTGGATTATTATAAGGAATTTAAGGCCTCAGAGAGGGAAGCATGAATCGCCAGAACAAGCGGAACGCTCCCCTCGGTAGAACCTGAGTAGCAAACGTGCCCTGCTCCCACTGGCCGCGCAGCCCCCCTCCACTTCTAATTTCCTTCTAATTTTGGGCAATGCTGGGGATCGAACCTCAACTCAGAGTCTCGAGAATGACAGGCGCTCTGTCCTGAGCTACACCCCAGCCCCAGTAATGGACGCAGACCCGAAGGCACAGTCAGAAGCGCTTGCACACAGCCGCTCAGGCTTAGGTGCAGAGGCCCAGCCGCCCTCGCTCCTGGGGCCCCCCGCAGCCCTCTCCTCCCTTCCCCTCCGCCGGCTCCGCGTCCGCGTCTGGCTCCCGCAGGGGTGAAGGAATGTTTATAGCCCGACTCAAGTTCAATGACAAAACCTTGCGTGGAGGGGGAGGGGCGGCGAACCCCCGCCGGCACACAAAGGCCGGCGCCGCCGGTGACCGGCTGGGCCCAACTCCGGGTATGGTCAGTGCGCGGCCTGTAGCGCGATGTGCTGGTGGAGTTGGAGTGATCCGAATCCGACCGGGCCACCGGGCCCTGACTGCCCGGTGTCCCGGAGCCCTGGAGAAGTCCTGCCCTCTTCCCGCCAGCGAACGGTTCTCCCCGATGCCCTGCCTCTCTTTCTCCCTCTTTCCTCCGGGATTTGATATTCTGAGGTGCTTCTCCAACACCGCCACCCTTCCCCCGGCTACAGAGGTGTGTGACCGTCTCTTTCCGGTTCCCTGTTTGCCACGACTGTAACCATTCGAAAAGGCATCACCCCACCTTGTCACCCCAGTGCCGGGCTCAGGGCTCAGGGCTCAGGCGATGGCCTGGCAGAGAACGCGGGCAAGCCTGGCAGCCCTGCTCTGCTCCCGCACGCAGTGGATACCCAGTAAATGAGCAGCAATTGAGCTAAATCTGCACGCACATTCAGCTCCCGTGTGTTCATTTGGACAGGTCTGCCCGGTGCTCGCGATGGGGCTGGGGAGGGGGCATCGCAGGAGCCTTTGTGGGCTTGGCCAGCCAGTTCGGGGAAGCAGGTGTTGGTCAAAGTGGCGGGGAAGCTGCCCAAGAGAGGTGGGGGGCAGGGCAAACTAGGCCTCCCCATTTCAGCTAATGGAGGGGGGGAATTAAGACGTCCTTTGTGACCCACGTTTGTCACTGCAGTGGCCACCAAACAACCTGCCCTCAGCCTGTTTTCGAAGGAGCACCTTCAGTTGCAGGTTTTGCCAGTTGCGGGGAGCAACTGTGAGGGGCAGAGGCGGGGGAGGGGCTCGCTGGGTGGGGGAGCTGGGTCCTGGCTCTGCTTGATATGCCCACCCCAAGACCCATATAGCTGCAGGGGCGGCCCAGGACCGGGACACACGGCCCACAGTGCTTCTGTGCTGGGCTCGGGTCCCTGCTGTGCACGTGCCCGCGTGGGGTGGGTGTCTTTTTCAGGTCTCTTCAGATTCCTCGAGTTTACCCGGCCCGAGGAGCTCTGAGGAAGCACAGGACTGGGAGCCGAAAAGACAAAGAACACAGATTGTTTTAAGGGACTAGAACATTTCCTTTAAAAATGAGTCAGTAAACCACAGAAAACTTTCACCCAGTTTTTTCAAGAGGTGGTTTTTAAGTGTATTGTTTTTTGTACCAAGGCTCCATGCAGTTGGAGACACACATAAAGTCACATGGGGGATTCACCTCGACTCCTTTCAGCAAGCCTGTGTCTGGCCAAGGCCACGCCTGTCCCGCGTGCTTCGAAGCCTTTTGTCCCTTTCCGCCCTGAGACGGACACGGTCTGTGGAAACCAGGAGTGCCCCTGTCAGGTGGTTTCTGAGACAGTCGGCCCCGGCCCCCGCACTAAGCTGTGGAGACCTACAAGCCCCTGAATTCTTGGGAGACCCTCCCCTTCCGGAGCCTCCTGCGGCTCCGGGAGTAGAGCAGGGAGCCGCCCCCGCGCTCAGGATCAGAGTTTACCTTATTAGAGAGCAAAGCACGCTCGGATGCAGTAAACGGGCCGGTCCTTGGTTTGAGCAATGGGCTCACCGTGCAAAAGCCGAGGCCGGAATGCAGCTCGCGTCTAAGCCCGGGCTCCACCGACACCGGCAGGCCGGTCTGGAGAACCGGTCGTGGGGCGGGGCTCGGCGCGCCACGGGCTCAACGCGCGCGCAGCCCCGGGCCTTCCCGCGGCCCTCGGCGCTCCCGGCTGGTCTCCGGTTCTTGCCCCGCCGCCGGGCCTCCTCCCCGCTTCCCAGAGAAGTCCCAGACACCTTCCTCCTCCTCCCCTGAAGCGCGGGGCGAGTGGGGGGCGGGGAGGCGGAGACCCCCCGCCGGGTCTCAAGTTCAATGGCAAAGCCTGCCCCTCCCCCAGCCGGGCGCTAGTAGCCTTCCCCTTCCCCGCATCTGGGGACCTGCTACCACTCTCCCATTGGGGGGCAATTCAGGGGCGAGGAGGGGTCCCCCAGGCATCCTTTCCTCTGTCTCCTCCGGCTCCCAGGTCCCCCACGCCCTGTGCGGAGCGCGCTGGCTCGGTCCCCATTGGATGTTTTGAATCCATCTCCAGGCCCGGCCGCGCGGGGAGGGCGGGTGTCCCTCCGGGAACCCGGGCCCGGGCAGCCTTCACGCTTCCCGGTGAACAAGAATCCGGCACAAACATTTCCAAAAATTGCTTTCGCCCCTTTCACAGAGCTCACCTCTGTGCTTTATGACACGTTGACGACGGTAACGAGTTAATTTATTTCAACAGCAGACTGGAGCTCTGGGGTTTCCGTGAGACAGGATAGAGAGGCGGTGGGGACACAGAGCTTTCCCCCATAGATCCTAATTAAAGTGCAGCACTTAGGACCTGGAATAAAAATTTAATGAAGGGGTGGGGGGGAGCCGTGTGGGGACTTTTTCTTGCGGGGAGCAGCTGGTGGAGGAGAGGCGGGGCGGATTCTTGATCCACCTAGGCCTTGCAGAGTCCAAGCGACCGGAAGCGTTTGCAGCGGGAGTTAAAGGCCTGGGTTGCTCTCTGCATTGCTGCTGTCGGAGTCAAGATTCAAAAAGCGCTTCAGAGGTTGCGTCTATCACAAGCCCCTTGTCTGGCCTCTGAAGGCCCACAAAAGTCCACTTGTTTTGGAGCTAGCAGTGATTAGGTCCCAGAGTCCGCGTAGACTCGACCTTCTGATTCTGGTTCATGCTGCTCGCCCGGATCTGCTTGTTTGGGGTCCCGAGAAAGAAGGGTACGGAGGGCAGCGCAGAGCTAAATTCCGCCTTGTTGGTGAAAAGGCTCCTAATGCGCGTGTTCTGCAGGTATTGTCCGGGAGAATGTTGCCCGGGCTTCACATGGTGCGCACAGGTTTGTCTTAAATAATTTAAGCGAAAACACTCTCTGGTACTTTAAATTGCCCTTGTTGAAGGGGAAACCGCTGCAGGCGAGTCCTCATGGATCTGTGGATTTTGTTGTCTTTTCGACACAAAAGATCTCAAGGGCGGCTGGTGGCTGGGTATCATTCACTTCCGGAGTATAACGGTTGTTTGGAAAAGGATTTATTACAAAACGAAATTAATTTTTTGGCTCAAGTCTCATACAAATAAATCAGAAAAAAAAGTCGGAGGGTCCACCGTGAATGATTATAGCGAGGAAGAGAAATACGTTATTACTACCGTGGGCCTAAGACCCGGCTCCAGGTGGATTCTGCCACGGCCTTGTTCTCCGTGTTTTTCCACTGAGATCGCTCTTGCCGTCCTCCTTACCCTTGTCCTGAGCCCTTCGGAGTTTGGACTGATACGTGGACCGACAGCTCTGTCGATGCCCAGGCTACCTCCAGGCGATATCCGAGCCTTGCAGCCCGGAGACCCGAGGCCGCAGGCTGGGAAAACCCGGCTCGCTGCTCGGTGAATCACAGCCTAGGCCGGTTCTCCTGAAGTGGCGAACATCTGCCGCAAGGGGGCACGCTTGCCTTCTTAATCATCCACACACACACACTACTGGCGGAGTAAGTCCCTAAAACCCCCACATCTTTTGTTTGCTCAGAAATTATTGTGAGCGAAAAATAGAGACGATCCGCGACTGTTTAAATCCCTGATAGCAGACTGGAGGATGTAGAACCTTGGAAGTCCAGAGGCCCCTCATCCAACTTCCACCTCCGTGGTAATGGAGTCCCTGTACCTCGCCCCCCCAGCCACCCTCCTTCCCACGAGCGCATTGGCCCCGAAGTTCGAGGCAGGAGTTGGTCGGGTTGCAGTTTATTTCGACAGAAGAAGTCGCAGTAGGAAAAGCCACATGGCGCTTCTCTCGAGGACAAATAGAAAGCGACCTCCTCCAAGCAGGTGTGTAAGGCTGGCTGGACCCCAGAGCTTGCGAGACTTTTTCATTAGTTGTAAATGCCCCCCCCCACCTCCCACTGCCTGACTGCCCCCCTCCCTTTGCCTTAGCCCAGCTCCTCTTTCCTGAAGAGATTCAGAGGTCTGAGCCACTTCTGTCCTTCTTTCCCGGGAGAGGAGCCAGGGCTGGAATCCCAGCGGCCGCCACACTGGAATCCCTGGGCTGTGGCGGTGGATCCAGGTTCCTAGAGAAGCC
The DNA here is from genome assembly GCA_004026965.1 of Petromus typicus. Taxonomy (NCBI): domain Eukaryota; kingdom Metazoa; phylum Chordata; class Mammalia; order Rodentia; family Petromuridae; genus Petromus; species Petromus typicus. Next base: position 11,843 of record PVIR01022652.1, read on the forward strand.
ATGACCTAGGAAAGCGCGTCCAGGCGGTGCTGCTGCCTGCTGCCTGCTGCCCATCATCTCTGCGTCCAGACTTCAGGTTTGTGCACCCCCAACCTCAGGAACCCCCCCCCCTTCCAGGGCGCGGCAAGGTCCATTGCAAAGGTGAGCTTTGAGGCAGCCCTGCCCCCAACAAGCATGGAGCCGGTACAAGACTCCAAGAGGCCGCACTGCAGTGGAAAACTGTGCCCTCCCAGGGCGCTGGCTTGGCCCAGCAGGTTCCCAGGGTTTCCCACTGTGGGTCTCAGTCTAGTGACACAGAAGCGCTGGAGCCACTCGGTCCTCCATCCGCCGGGCTCAGACCCCTCAGGGGGTGTGAGGCCGCTGCACACCAGGAGGGCCTTCCGCCCCGTGCACCGCCCCCAGGCCCAGATTCCACTGGGTGACACAGGAAGGCAGACTCAGAAAACGCATGGTGACAGCCATTTTCTGGTTTGGCCTCAAAGTGGACTACAAGGCTCCCTATCCCGTTGTGGACTGGCCGACTGGCTGGAGGGAGGGGGTCAGGCTGCTTCTGTCCTGGGACAGAAGAGGAGCCCAAGGCCACAAGGCCGCAGAGGGGCTGCTCCGTCGGCTCGCAGTGTTGCGTGGGTCTGAGGCCCACAGGGGGATAGCTAAGAAGGGGCTGTGAGTTTCAGTTTGAAGGAAGGGGTGCGGTACTTCCCCAGACTCCACTGCTGTGGCATCCCCGACCGCATTTCCCCAGCACCACCCCCCCACCCCCACCCCCGCGCAAAATCAAAGAGCCAAGGACAGGAGCTTCCAACTAGGTGCAGCCAGGGCTAGGCAGGGAGGGGCACACGCATCCAACGGCCGACACTGTCCATCCTGCTCAGCTGTCACTTTAGGAAAACGCTTCTGTCCTTTCTCCTGTCTCGTTTTCCTCCTGTCACTGGAGCAGGATGGATGAGTGGAAGGGGTGGGAAGGAAGCAGCCCTGCCAAGGGGTCTCCTTCCAAGTTTATTCACAATCAGCTTAATCCAGAAAGCAGTTTCTAAAGTGCTCTACAGAGTTCTACATAGAAAAGAGGAGGCTAATTACCATGGCAACAGGACTGGCAATCTGATTACCACCACTGTGAGGATGGATGGAGGGCAGAACTAAATGCTGAGGAGATTCAACTCCCTGCCTCCCTCTCCTGGGACCGACAGGGCCCTAAGTGCTCCCACCACAGTCCAGGAGCCAGCGGCCTGCCACCGTGTCAGCTCTGGGTGCACAGTCCTCAGCCTGGCCCTGGCAGGCTCCTGGAGTCCTCAGGGCACCCCAGTCCTGCCCCCCACCCAGCCAGGGAGACCCCTCACGGGGTAGCGCTGCTCTTGACCTTGGCCAGAACCTTTTTCTCCTTGACCCGGCGGTTCTGAAACCAGATGGTTATCTGGCGCTCCGAGAGGCTGGTGGCCGCCGAGATCTTGCGCCTCTTGTCCTTGGTGATGAACTTGTTGGCGGCATACTCCCGCTCCAGCTCACGCAACTGCCCCTTGCTGTAGGGAATGCGCTTCTTTCGGCCGCGACGGAAGGCACAGCCCTCAGGAGGGTGCTGTGCGTTCGAGTCTGCGTGGCAAGAGACAGAGAAAAGACAAGGAACGACTCGGATCCAGCCAGGCCAGAGCGCAGCCCCCGGCCCTCCGCCCCCACCAACCTCTCGACTACGTCATGCTACCGGCACAGCCAGAGCGCATGTGCTCCGGCCCCCTAAGCACAGCCACCCAGGATTCCGGCTGCCTTCTGATCACCCGTCAGCTTCTGCTCCTGCAGCACGGTGGCCCATCACCGCACTGCCCCCCACAACCGACGCCCCGCGGAAAGCCAGGCCTCCGCCCAGACCCACCGCTGTCCACACTCACGCGCACTCAGACTCCGCCATAGATTCTCCAGGCTCATTCTATACAGGGAAAACGCGCCTCTGCACACGCTCCCAACGCGTGCGCGTGTACACACACACACACACACACACACACATGCACGCATGCGCGCGCAATTCACTTACCCACCCCAATACACACGCACGTTCGGCAGCAGGAAACCTACGTTTTTCCTTTGGAATCTGAAAACTGGCCTAAGAGAAAGTGTGGGGCCCTGTCCTCAATGCCTCCGTTCCTACACCCACAGCCACCCTCAAACACGCTGAACTGTGTCACTTAGCACTTGTATCCAGTGGTACTGGGAATGGGCTGGGTAGGGACACCAGCCCCACAGCCTGCTCAGAGAGCCAGAGCTCTGCGACATATTGAAAGGCTGGTCCCAGGGCCTCCCGGGACCAAGGGAGGCCTCGGACAGCACCCAGCACAGCCCTCACACTGACCCCTGGGCACCCAGCCAGGTCCTCCAACCGCCTGGGCCCTTCTTCCAGTCCTAACAGACAGCGCAGGAGCCCTCAGCTCCTCACCACCATTCCCAGTCTCCCTCCTCCCCTCAGCGTAGCCGGTGCTCAGAGCCAAGGGCCCCAGGGTAGTGGAGGTTACCTGCAAATGCCGCTTTCCAGAAGGGACCTGGTGGGTTCTGCTCACCCTGGCAACACATCTGGCTGTTCCAGCCACCGGCCAGGGTCCAGGGTTGGTAACTGTCCACTGGCAGCAGGGAGTCGTGGCGCGGCTCCCCCGGGGCTCCCAGGGTCTGCATCACTGACACGTCGAGGTAACTGGCCATGGGCTGGTAGGCTCCCGGGTACCCCGGGTAGAAGGCAAACTCGGTGGGGCGGCTGGGGTACTCCTCCCCAGCCGCGGGAGTCTCCGAGGGGTAGGCAGCCAGGGCGGCCGCCTGGGCACAGGGCTTCAGCGAGCTCCGGGACACTCGGCAGGAGTAGTACCCGCCTCCAAAGTAGCCATAAGGCACAGGCGCCGGAGACGCCCCCTGGGGCACCCCAGGACAGGGGTGGCACTGCTTGGGTGGCTCCGCGGAACCCGGCAGGTCCAGGGGCGCATAGTTGACAGCGGGCATCAGCGTAGGCGCAGCCGGGTGGCTGGCGAGAGGGGAGTGGGCTGCGAGGTTGCGCCCCCCTCCCGCGCCCAGCAAGCCTTCCATGTCCTTGGCCCCGTCCAAGGTGGCATAATTGCCGGGCTCCATGGGGCCGAGGGTCGGCTCATGGGGCGCAGGGGGCGGGGGGAGCACGGGGTCACCAGGCTGCTCTCCCCACCCGGGCCCAGGGAATCCAAAGCGTTTTAAATCGCTCCCAGCTCGCAGGGCGCCCGCACTGGCCCGGCCCGGCCGCCCGACGCAGGACACGCAAGGCCCGGCCACGCGCGCTGATTGGCTGCGGCAGGGACAGAAGCTCATAAAACCCGGGCTGCAATCGCGGAGGGAGCGGGACGAAGAGGCGGCCCCACCTCCGTCGCCTCCTCTCCTCTCCCTGGCTCTCTGTCTCCTGCGCTTTGGCAGGTTTAACGAGAGAATAAAAAGCTCTCCCAATAAAGTGTCCATCTCCTGGGGGTGGGGGGAGTAGGAGGCCGCTCCCGGCCTCCAAGGAGAACCCGGGAATGCGCCTGACGAAGAAGTGGCTGGTGAACAGCGGTGCGGGTACCTCGGGGAGCCTCAGGGTTTGGGACCCGGGAATAGCTGCACCCCAGTTCCTTCTCAGTGCCCCTCCCGACCCCAAGCGCTGTAATAAGCAGCTCTGGCGCCAGGGTGCCGGAGATACCCCTTCCCCTGGGAGCTCAGCCACTGCCCTGAAAGATCGGAGGCCCGATCTGGGGTGAGGCCGAGTGAGGGGGGTGGGGAACCCCCCGTGGAAAACGTGATACGGAGCCCGGGACACGCAATGGCCCGGCCGGAAGGGGAAATGGAGCCTCTACAAGTTGTCTGGGAAAGGGGGGGTCTGGGTTTCCGTTTAAGGGTGGAGAGCGAGAGACACCCACATGAGACAAGAGAGAGGAAAAGAGAGAGAAGGAGGCGGAAGGAGGAAGGAATGGAGGCAGAGAGGGAGGGAGGGAGAGAGCGAGCCTCACAAAAGGAGAAGGAGAGGAGTTGGAGGAGAGGGGACAGAACCTTAGAAAATCCCGAGCGCCCGTTTAAAAAGGGAATCCCTCTTCCTCCCCGGGGATCTCGGGAAACCTGGGGGCGCCTGCCTGGCTAGCCGACCTCGAGAGTGAAGGTTGTGGGCCCCACGCCTGGGCACAGCCTCTGCCCACCTAGCCTCTCCGCCCGTCTGTGGGCCAGGAAGCTGGGACACTGTCCCAGGTACCAGCGAGCTTGCTCCAAATGGGGGCCCAGAAAGTCCAGGACTCCAGCTCCCTTCCTCTAGGCTCCAAGATTCCAAAGAAGGAAGAAAGGACGGGAGGGGGGGGCCCTCTCGCTGCAGAATCGCTGGAGGACTCTGGGGGGGCTTATTGTGCAGAACAATCGAGAAGATTCAAGCATTTTGTTTCACAAATCCGTCTCTGGAGATGTGCTTCTTTCCTAGGCACCATTGCCCCTTCCAAAGCAAGACCTTCTGAGTGCTTTCCTAGAACACTGTTTTTCTGGAGCAGGCAAGAACCTCTCCTCTCTGTGGCACACAGCACCCTAAGCTCTGGGTGGGCTGGGTACTGTCCCCTCACCAACCACAGCCTGAACTTGAACCGCCTCATGGGAAAGAGCCCACACCAGCCAGAGTTGCCCCAAGTTGAAGGGCAGCCGTATATGCTGAGGGTCACCCTCAGGGAACATTGCTAATCACTGAAAACGTCAAGCATAGCATTCTTCTTAGATCTTGTTGCCTTGGAAAATAGCACGAAAAAAAACTCCATGTAGTGGTCCATGTTTGTAATCCCGGACACTTCAGGAGGCTGAGGCAGGAGAACTGACCAGTTCAAGCTAGATAACTCCATGATACTCTGTCTCAAAAGAAAATAAAAAGGGCTGGGGCTTCCGCTCAGTGGTAGGGCACTTGCCCAGCATGTCTGAAGCCCTGGGTTCCATTCCAGCATGAAAAGGGAGGGCGGAAAGAATGGAAGGGAACTTTTACTGTTTTTATTTAGTAAATGATGGATACACAGGACAGTTCCACAGTTTTAGCTTCCACTAAACAGACACATACATGGATATAGAATTTCTTTGTGCAAATTTATTCACAGCTGTCCAGTACAGGCATGGAGAGATCTCTAAATTAAAAAAAAAAAGTCATAGTCATTCTCTAGAAACACAACTTTCCTGGGCATAAGCCCAACAGACATGAAAATTTATATCCACCAGAAGGCACATTCTAGCGCTTGTATTGGCAACACATATGCTAAAGCTGGACTGATGTAGAGAAGATTAGCACGGTCCCTGGTCAAGGATGACACGCAGATTTGTGGAGCTTTCCATAGTAAGGGGGTGATTCAGTCCCCAGGGCTGGAAAAAAAAACAAAGAGGAGGAAAAGGAGAAGACAATAGCAGCAAGTGTAGAAGCTCCTATAAGGTTTGTTACAACACTGTCCATAACATCTTAACTAGAAAAAAAAAGTCCCCGAACAGTAGGACAGGCAAAAAAATCAAGCTGTTAGGTTTGAGGGTGGAGCTCCGTGGGAAGGACTTGCCTAACACAAAAGAGGCCCTGGCTTTGACTTTCAGTAACAGAAAAAAAAGAAGAAGCCACAGGCTGCAAACTATGAAGGACTAGACAGGAATTTAGACGGCAAATTTCTGTTGTCACTAGCACAGAGGAACTGCACGGACGCAGGAGGGAAAGAAGCCAGGCCCGAAACAGTAACTTGTACGACTCCATTGCGTGAAACCCAAGAAGCCAGCAAAACTGAGGCCCAGTGACGGTACCAGATGGAATATCCTAGAACCCAAGTTCAAGTTCAGCTGGGGCTGCAGAGCCTTGTCTCCGGGGGGACCAAAACACAACAACAGCAACAACAAAACAACAAAAAAGAAAGAGAAGAAAGAGTAGAAATTACCTTGGGGGGGCTGGGCACCGTGGCACACACCTGTAATCCCAGCTACCCAGAAGTCTGAGCCAGGAGGGTCCAAATTTTGAGCAATTTAAAGAGAGTCTGTTTCTCTAATAATAATAACAGTAGTAGTAGAAAAGACTGGATATGTAGCTCAATGGGAGAGTTCCCACAGGGTTCTAAGAACAGGGAAAAAGAAAAAAGTTCATGATGGTGTGTGTGTGTGTGTGTGTGTGTGTGTGTGTGTGCGTGCGCGCTAGGTACGGGACGGTGCTCACTTTGTGAAATTACTTGGGGTTTTTGGGTTTTTGTGTACAAGTCAGGAATATCCATTTCAAAGGCAAAATAATTATAAACTAAATTTTAAAAATTCAAAACAGAAGGGCCAGGGTAAAGTTCAGCAGTAGCGTACTTTCCTAGCATGCTTGAAGCCCTGCCTTTCATCCTCAAAACCACAAAATATAATTTTTTAAAAAACTTCAGAGCACCATTGCCTGCAATTGATTTTTTTTTTTTTAAGATACAGTGCTTGAATCCACATCTATGGAAATAAGCAACCAAGTTGGAGATGCGGCTTAGCTATGAACACAGAGTGGCAGCTGCCGGCCCCTCCCAGGTCCCATTCAGGACAGATGCTGAGCTCTGCTTTGTTTCTCTGGCCCTGGGATTTATTCAGCATCTACTAGATCCCAAGGATCAGGTCTGACCTTCCATTTACCAGCTCACAAGTCTGCATTCTCATTTCCTTCGCGTCCACACACAGGCACAGTTCTCTGGCCAACCACAGATCTCAAGGAAGTAGAGTAAGTCTCCTCATCTGTAAAAATGCTGGTGACAATTTTTGCTTCACAGAAAAGCCGTGAGAGTGTCCCCAGGGTTTTTATAGGAAAACATTTCATAAATCCAGTAAGTATCACTTCTGCTTGTTTGTGCGTGTGTCACTCTAAAGAAGCCACCTGCTTTTATTTGAGAAGAACTGCTGTCCCATAGAGTGCTGGTTGCTTGGGAGACTAAGGCTCAGAGCCTCCGAGTGGGGCTGCATATGGAGGTCGCCCGCCCCATCCTGCATAACCCAGGCATCCAGGTCCCCTGCCCAGGGCGCCCACCCCTCCCCCAGCCCACACAGTCCTTTATGTCCTGCCGAACCACCGGAGGAGCCCTGGCCCCTCCGGCTCCTTTAGACACCCAGCCAAACGCACTGAAAGCCTCAGCATGCTCCTTTACATACCGGCCAGACACTTCCAGGAAGGTCAAGGCCAAGTTGAAAGTTAAGAGTCTGTTTACCTCCGGGAGCCCATTCAGCGCGCCCGCACACCGCCGGTGACCTTTACAGCCCGGCCTTTGAGCGCGGCCGCCGCGCCCCCAGGGGTTCCGGCCACGGGGACTTGGCACCTCTGTGTCACCCCCGCCCCGCCAGCGAGAGTGAGGGGGAGTCGCCCACCGGGCCCACTGGGGTTCTGTGCTAAACTATGGTTTTTGTTTGTTTTGTTCTGTTTTGTTTTTGCAAAGTGAGCTCCTGCAGCCTCGGACCCCTTCACCGAGCGGTGCGGCGCTGGGGACCTGCAGCTCTCAGGTCGCCAGTGACGGTGCTCCGGGTTCGTTCTTTGCAGCGGGGTCGCTAGGGGTCGCCGGCTTCTCCCCGCTTAGGGAAAGCGGCCGACTGGGCTGCGCGCTCCCTTGCCTCTTCCTTGGTCCGTACAGCACGACTTATTTTTCTCTCCCTGCTTTTATTCTCCTGGCATCTTGTTCTGGGTCTTATATGTGTGTTTTCCTTTCTTATCTCGGATGTCTGGATTCCTTTCTTTTTCTGACACTTTCTAGCTCCTCCTATTCAAAAGTTGTCCTAAGGCAAAATTTCCCTTTGTTTTCTTTCTCATCTATCACAGTATCTTTCTCTTCTTTCTTCTTCCTTTCTTTCGCATCTCTATTTCCCTCTCGCTCGCTCCTTCTCTCCAGTGTATTTCTTGGTTACTTCTGCTCTGCTCCGCTCCCTTTCCTGAAACGCACACGCCTTTCCTTTTCGACCCTCTCGCACAACTTCCCATTGTTCGGCCAAGTCTGCAAGGGGCCTGGCAGGCGACAGCCTTGGCGGCCTGTGGCTGCGCTTGGCGGGGCGGCCTGGATGGAATGCGGGCCTCGGCTCGCGGCTCTTCGCAACGTTAGAGCCGCAGCCCGGCTGGGGACCAGGCTGACGCAGGCCTCTTCCTTGAAAAAAAAAGTCAGGCGGGGTCAGTCCCCACCGGTCGCGAAAGTCTTTTGGAGGATTGGACCGCCAGAGCTGGAGAGCGCGGAAGGAGGACACCCTCAGGATGGGGACCCTCCGGAGAAATGTAAGTGCCCCGGTGCTCTAATGGCGCCTGAAACTCAACCCTAGGGAAGAGCGAATGGGATCTGATGTGGATAAAGGGAAGGAAACTAAGGAGGGGGGAAGGAAGGGCTTGAAACAGGGCTGCGGAGGGAGCGGAGCCCCGTCCTCCCCTCGGGCAGCCCCCGGAAGCCCGCCGGGGCTGCCACGTGTGCGGGGAAGGGAGAGGGCTCTCCCCAGAGGCCGCAGCCTGGTCCTCCAGCCCGGGGCTCTGCCCGCCCCTCAGCATCCACGGCTCTCAGCACCCAGTCCAGAAGCCCCAGGCTGGCACTGTGGCCCCGACGGGACACGGGTCTCACGCCTGGCTTCCTGCTAGCCTGGCCAGCGTGTTGGGGAAGGTCGTTCCGCTGGTGGCTTTCCTGGCTGAACAGGCAACAGCGGATGGATCTAGGGCAGGGTGACATTACCGGGCCTTCCGAGGGCTTGGCCATCACCGGCTCTGTGGAACTACTATGCTGAGCTGGCTCAGTTGGCATCCTTAGTCCCCAGGTGTAAACTCTTGTCATAGTTCATTAAATGGCACCAGATTGGCATGGAAAGCTGAGCATGGTGGTGCAGACTCCTGTAATCCTACTGCTGGGAGGCTGAGACAAGAGCACCACGGGTTCAAGCCCAGTATGGACAAATTAGCAAGACCTTGTCTCAAAAGAAGTATGGTTATTAAGATTCTTTTTATTGGTACATTCTATATACACATTATAATAACAGTCAACTTTGAGAATTTATACCAGTACATGACACGACTTAATTCTCATTTTTTCCCATTCCCCTGTCCCCTACAATCCCTATTCACCTATATACATAAGCTTTGTTTCCTTTTTTTTTTTTAAACTATCAAATTTTAAAATACATATTTTTAAAGGCTGGGAATGTAACTCAGTGCAAAGGCCCTGGGTTCAACTCCATTCCCTAAAAAGGGGGAGTATGAGAAATCTTCTCCACCACATTCATCCCAGTTCCTTAAGAAGCGCCCCCACCCACTCATTACCTCAAAAAGAGGATTGAACCAGGGCCTTCACGCTGAGCAACCTCCTTAGACTTCTTTACGTTTTTTCTTTTCGTTTGTTGGTTTTGTTTTGAGACAGGACCCAATAGAGTCCTGGACTTAAAATCATCTCCCAGCGGCTTTGCTTCAACTTGCTGCCCTGGAGGACCTTAGGAATGGTGAATGTGTGAAAAGCCCACCTGCAGATTCTAGAAAACAATACCAGCATCTTAAAGCTCCCTCTCAATCGCCACCTTTTTCCTTGTTGGTGATAATTAACAGGAGAATGCTGGTACTGTCTGTGCTGCTAGAAATAAAGACGGATATTCAACTCAAGAAGGTTGTCCAAACCCTGGGTCCTCGCGCCTTAGACCTGTTCTAGTGATCCGAGTGCAGCTGTGGATTTGAGGTATGGGGGAAAGTGTACTGTGAAAGATTTCATTTTTTACTATGATTTCCACACTTTTTTCAGCACTGAGGATTGAACCAGGGCCTTCACACTGAGCAACCTCCTTAGCCTTCTTTACGTTTTTTTTTTCTTTTCTTTTCGTTTGTTTGTTTTATTTTGAGACAGGCCCTCACTGAGTCCCTAAGTGCCTGCTGGACTCCAACTTGAGATTCTCCTGCCTCAGCCTCCTATCTTCCGCATTTTCCTTGCTGCGAGTCTTGTGACCTTTTCAAATTATCTGTGGGCCACCTCCTTTTCTCTGTCCCCAACCCATAGCAGAATTCCTCTTGCCACTAATTTGGGACAGTAATAAGGCAGGCATCACACACACACACACACACACACACACAGCAAGAAAGAAAAATGGCTCCTAATCCATTCCTTCCCAACCCTGTCCCGTGTCCTGTCCATGGTACTCCTGGTCCTTGTCCTTGAGTCCCACAAAGGATCAACCCCTTGGGACTCAATAAAGGTTTAAAAATATCCTCTTCCCTCCCAGAGCCTCTGTACAAAATGCCCCTCACCCTGTTCTGCATCTCAGCAGCAGCGCGAGCTGAGTGCTGGGCACTGCCCTGTGGACTCTGAGCTGGGGAGAGTCTGGCCCCCCAGCCTCAAGATCCAGGCTGCTGACCCCACTGGAGCCTGGCCATAGCTGGCCGGTTGCAGCCGGTTTACACTGACCCTACTGGTTCAGACCTGCTACCTGGACCCCTTCTCTCATTTGGAGTTCACGAGGCCAGATATGCCTCGATTCTTGGTCCTTTGGGTTTGAACTGGTTCTTCTTCCCCTCTGCTTGCTTGGAGGGGGTCTAAGAGTCCTGGACAATGCAATGCTCTGATTTTCGAATGTAAAATCACTCACACACTCACATTTTCCCCTTGATCCTTTGATCTCATCCCTTCTCTGACTGCACTCCTGACACCAGAAATCTCTCCTGGGAAACCTGAAGACCTTTGGGGTGCAGAGCTCTGGGGGTCCAATCTTGGGGGTTACTGGGAAAAACTAAAGACCTAGAAGCTCAGGGAGACAGAAGAGCTTTCTTCTGCAGAATCATGACTTAGAGCAGTGATCCATTCGCGTTTGGGGTCCGGGATCCAGAGCGGTTGGTTCTCTTATGTGTTGAGGTGGCAGACGCCGAGGACAGGCCTAGGGGAAAACCGACCGCAGAGACCAGCGGCCAGGCCTGTGCTCCGGGTCAGCCTGGGAGCTGAAGACCAGGAGGGCAGACAGCTCTTGGGAGCTAGATACAATTTGGGGGCTTCCAGGGTGGCCCTGGCTGCCTTCCCCAAGCCGCCCCAGGGAAGTCCAGCGTGTCAGGCCAGATGGGAAGTGAGGTGCGGCAGGGTTTCTTCTGGCCCAGCTCCGTACCCCCTCGCTGGTCCCAGGGGCCCTCCTCTCAGGCTGCGAACGTCCCAGCAACCTGGAAGCTGCTTCTGGGGAAGAACTGTGGGAAGCAGACCCCCAGCTCTCCCTGCCCAGGCCTGTAAGCCTGGATGTCCGGCTGTCTGTGTGTACGGGCAAGGGTCTGCTTTTTGCCCCGTCTGCTTGAGTCTCCAGCCTGGCCATTGCCTACCTCCAGCACAGGCTGGGAAGGCATAGAGAGGGCCTGAGGCCAACCGGTGGTGCCAGACCCATCTGTGTCCGGAAGCCCTTTGGGAGATGGAAGAATCCTCTGGAACCAAGGGGAGCCTCCACCTCTCCCTCGGGACCAGGGATCCTTCCCCTTTTAAGAAGAGACTGTCCTTCCTTCCCTGTTGGAAGCACCTGGATTTTCGGAGTCCCGCCAGGGCCCTGGTCACTGCACCCACAAATTTTACCTGCTACTCTCCCTAGGGTGGTGGAGGAAGCCTCTGACCAGAGGGCAGCTGGGAACAAGGGAGCCTCGAAGTGCCCTCCCTCCAAGCTGTAGGGGCACCTGGGCCCTGCGTCCCGCCCCGAGGGAGGGCTCCACTTCCGAGCGGACGCACTGCAGGACAAACCCGCTTGCTCCGTCCGTCTGTCTGTCAGAGGGCAACACCTTCCCGCCGCCCTGGGGAAGACGCAGTATTCCTTGCTCCCCAAAGGCCCCAAAGGTGCCAGTACCCCAGCACGGAGACCCCCCCACCCTTCGTGCACCTTCGGGCCCCTTCAGAATCCTGGATGATGCCCCGTGCCCACATGCCTGCTGGGACACACTTGAGCCCTGTAAGTAGCTTAAACTAAATTCGCCAGACTTAGAAATGGTAGGTGGAGGAGAGCACTGGGGTTACTCCTACTTTTAAAGCTAAGAAAACAAGGTCAGGAGATAAACTGGTTCCATTTCCAGAGGGGAATAAATGATAAAACCTGACTGAGCTCCGACTCCAGTGTTTCTGGCTCCCCATCCCAACTGGCTACTTCCTTCCCATCTGTTTTCCTTTTTCTTTCTTTTCTTTTTCTTCTGCCTCAGCCTCCTTTCTGTATCTGGGAGTATGGGCACAGCAACCATACCTGGCTCTTTCTCTATTCAAATACCACGAAGTCCCTGACAATTTTCAAAACGGAAAGAAATCTCACTAGTATCTCAAACTGACATGAAAATAGACCTAAAATATCTGGGAAAGTTGTTTAGGGAAAAATATAAAAACATGGACTCTAAAATAACACACAGTAATTTTTGGACTCCCACCTGATCCACTCTGAGGAGGTGGGCTCCCTGGAGGGAGCTTTTCTCCTCAGAGCTGAGCCCTGGAGGACTCAGGCTCTTTACTTGTAGCACTGCAGAGAAGAATAACCTGGTGACAAGAAAACTTGGTACCAAAACACCTGCCAGCGCTCAGGCGGCTGAGGCAGAACTGTCAGAAGCCGGAGGCCAGCCTGTGCTACCTAATGAGACCCTGTCGCAAAAAACCAAAACAAAGCCACCTTCCAGCTCTGTCTCCCTGGGGTTGGAAAACAGGTGCTTGCTGAGAAGTAACTGCGGATTCTCATTCTCATTCTCAGGGTGCTCAGCCCTTGAAGTTGAGGGTGGAAGTTATAGCACTGTGGTTTTCTGGGATACGGGCTTTCTTGATGGCAAATTTCATGCATTCGAAAAAAACTTTAAAAGTCTAATGTGATCCCTCACACCCACCTCCAGCTTCAGCAGGAACCAGCGTATTGCAGACTTCTTGAAAAATGTTCTACAGCATTTAAAAGCAAATTCTATTTTTTCACTTAAAATAGAACAGTTTGAATCTCAAACAGGTTCTTTCTTCTCTCCTTTTTCTTTGTTTTCGCAAGTTCTCCTTCTGATTAGCACACAAAACAAAATGAATACCACTCCCTTCATAATATCCAAGTTAGAATTTCCTCAGCTGTTTCAAAAATGTCTGGGCACAATTAGTTCTTTTCAAATTAGAATCTAAACAAAGCCCATAGATTACATTTACTTGTGAGAGCTTTAATTTTCCTACAATCAATAATGGTTTCCTCTTCTATTGCTAATACTTATTTAGATTAGAATCTGGGTCAAACAGGGCCTGATGGGACACAGCTGTCACACTCATTACTCGGGAGGCTGAGGCAGGGTCCCTGTGAGTTCAGTCTGAGGCCAGCCTGGGCTACCTAGAGAGACCCATAGATAAATAAATAAATGGTGAAACCTGGATCAACCCAAGTCTCCAAGGTTACTGGTCATCCTCACAAAAGAGTCCTGCTCTGTGTTGGGCAAATTATTTATGTATTCATTTGTTTATTTTTGTGGGACTGGGGATCAAGTCCAGGATGCTCTCCCAATGGACCTACATACCCTGCCCTCCCTTTCTTTTTGTTTTGTTTGTTTCAGCTGGCCTTGGGCTCACTATGGAGACTGCACTAGCCTTGAACTCTCAGCAATCCTCCTGCCTCAGCTTCCTGAGTGCTGGGTCACAGGGTTGCGCTACCACGCCAGACTATTTATTATAAGACAGGATCTATATAAGTTGTTCATGCTGGCCTTGAACCTGCAGCACCTTCTGCCTCAGCCTCCAGAATAGCTGATATTATAGGTACAGCCACAACTTTGGCTTCCTTTGGTTGTGTATGTATTTTTGCTGTGCTAGGGACCAAACCCGACCAAGCATTCTGCCGACTGAGCTCCGTTGCCCGGCCCCAAGGACCTGCCTGTTACACTTTCTGCTCTGCTGTTCTCTAGCTGGTAGCCCCAGGGTGTCTGCAGTCTACTTTCCTCCAACTCTCCCAGAGAAAGTGGGCGCGGCCGGCAGTGTCCTGCCCCCTCAGAGGCCTCTTGGCTCCCTACTGTGCCTCTTGCTGTCCTCTCCCAGGCAGCCAAGGAAGGGCCGGCCGTGGTTCTTGGTGTCTGTGGGTTTCTTGGAGCGTGGGGGACTTGAGATTCCCTCTTGCCTGGCTGTCGTCTGCTTCCTCTCTGACCGGCTTCTCATCTGCAGGACCAGAGTGACCCTCTCCATCTGGCCTCCCTCCCAGGCACAACTAGAACTGCAGGGATGCCTCTGCAAGCAAAAGACTTGACTCACAGCGGCAGCCGGAGCTCTTGGACAAGTGCGGCCTCACTTGGACGGAGGATGGCTCCCAGCCTGAAGCCGGGAGGAGACTGGGGCTGCGAAGTTGAAGTTAGGACCTCTAGATGGGACGAGCCAGAGGTGCCTTGGCCTGAGCCCCTTTTGGAGGCACTGCCCAGCAGCTTTCCGGGACGTGTATTCTTCCAACTCTCCCCACTCCCCACAGCCCTCCCTGCCTCCTTCCTGGGGAGCCCAGCCTCTCCACAACCCCACCGGCTCTCCAAGAGCAGCTCCAAGCAGGCTGGTTACTGGAAGCAGCTTCCCTCGCATCGCTCCGCCCCTCCAAGCTCTCTGGGACCCCCAGAGGGAGTCCCCACCAGCGGGGAGGCCGCGCAGGCATCCTCAGGAGTCCTCGCATATTTCATTTCCAACTACACCTAGCTCATAAAAAAGCCAGCACATGCAATAAATCCTCTCCTGCAGGACAAGGTTTTAATTAATTATTGGGTTATTCAAGGTGACTCATGTGTGAATCGCAATTTACCCTCCTAAATGGAATCTCGAGTCAGCATCATCCGCTCGCTCTGAGAGCGGCTGCGCTCCTCTCTGCAGGCTGCTACAAAACTCCCGTTTAAGCTCTGAGGGTCTGGGAGTGACGATGTGCAGGTGCGGTTCTGTCCTGAAGAAGGCTTACTCAGCAGCCCAGTGTGCTGAGCCACCAAATATAGTTTTGATAGATAATATATAAAAATAAGATTGTAGGGCCAGGGATTTAGCTCAGTGGTTCCAGCTCCTGTCTTGCAAGTGCAATGGCCCGGGTTCGATTCCCCGGTAACCACATAACAATACTGAGCATGGAGACTCACACCCAGCAGCAACCAGCACCACATACCACAGTGCCGGGCGTGGTGGCTCACGCCTGTCATCCCAGCACTCGGGAGGCAGAGGCAGGAGGATTGCTGTGATGTGAGTTGGAGGCTGAGCTCAGGGCCAGCCTGAACTGCAAAACAAGACCCTGTCTCAAATAAATAAAAATAAGATTGTATATCGAGGTATGGAGGTGCATGCCTATAATCAATCCCAGCACTTGGGAGGCTGAGGCAGGAGGATCGCCTAGAATTTGAGGCCAGTCTGGGCCATGTAAGTAGTTCAAAGCCAGCCTAAATTATATAGTAAGACTCTGTGTCAAAAAAGAAAGAAAAGGAAAAAAATCAGATTTTTAATATTTTATATAAATACACACACATATATATTTATATATTTTAGTCACATGTTTTTCAGTATCTGCAAAGCACACATAAGCTATTCCACCTCAGAACAGATGTCCATGCTGAGTTTCTGTCGGGCCATCGTAATGTTGGAACCGTGTTTCCCCGTGGTTAGGAGAGCTCCACCGTGCACCAGGCAGCTGCTTCGCCTGGGATCTTTTCTCCTTTCTGCCCTTTAACGCCAGGCCCCACCGTGGCCCAGAGTGGCCTGAGAGGGTGAGGGGTCCTGCTGAGCCCCAGAAGGGCCATAGCACGAGGAGGCCCCTCCATTTGTAAACCTGTGGGGTGGCCTGCGTCAGGGGCTTGATGCGGACCTTAGGCAGGACCTACAGACATGGGGCGTCAGGCCACTCGGGGACCTTTCACGCAGTGACAACTCCTATGAACCAGGTGAGCCCGACCAGGCAGCTTTCACCGAGGGGGCAGAGGAAAGAGGCCAGAGACCCTGCTCAGAACTGAACCAAAGGAGTAGTGGGGTCGGGCCGGTTCCTGCCGCAGGGAAGAGAGTGGTGGGGGATGGGGCGGAAGGAAATTTGAATTGAAATCAAAACTTGAGCCACAGGACGTCTTGTGCAGCCCGGCTAGCATCATGGCCGGCACCGTGGTTCTCAGCGCGGCAAAGCTTTCTCTTCAGTTTTCTCTTCCTGATTTTCTTGTCCCTTGTGCCCCCTTATAGGTCCTTC
>PVIR01022653.1:0-28096 GCA_004026965.1 Petromus typicus
AAAAAGTAGCCTTCTTTTTCTGAGAATGTTGATAAGGCCCTTTAACCCATCTGCCTTGCAGAGACAGAGCCTCCTGCTTTGCTATTCAGAAAGGATTACAAGCCTCACGTAGTGACATAAAGTTGTTTAATCACAATGATATGGCTGACCTGGAGCGACTGCTAAAAGAACAAGAGATCGAAGATCAAAAGGTAGGATTCTTTTGAAGCAAATTGTACAGCCCTTTTGTACTTTCTAACCAGCTAAATTATGTATGAAATGGTAATTTGTCATAGAGAACTTGCCCACAGATCATATGTGGATATTAAGTATGGGTGTGTTCATGTTGGGGAGCTAGCTCTGACTGTGACTGTGTTCTCATTGCCGTCATTCTATGTGTCAAGTTTTGGGAGAGGTATTCTAGGCAGCATTCTGAGGAGGCTGAGGGCAGAGACAAACAGCATGCACTCGGTGAGTAGGGAGATAGATGTTCAACTTTGCATAACAGCTCCTATACTCTTCAGCAAGCTGTAACTGGTGAATTCACTTCACAGTAAATCAGGTGCCAATCACATGGAAGAGAAAGTGGCAAAAGGTCTTCATGTGTTAATTTATGAGCCAATGGGCTGGGGAGTTAGCTCAGTGGTTCCGGCACCTGTCTTGCAAGCGCAAGGGCCCAGGTTTGATTCCCCGGTAACCACATATAATATTGGGCGTGGAGACTCACACCAGCAGCAACCAGTACCACATACCAGAGTGCCGGGCGTGGTGGCTCACGCCTGTAATCACAGCACTGGGGAGGCAGAGACAGGAGGATTACTGTGATGTGAGCTTGAGGCTGAGCTCAGGGCCAGCCTGAACCACAAAGTGAGACCCTGTCTCAAAAAACCTAAAAAAAAAAAATAATAATAAGCCAGTGAGGTCCCTTTTCCCTAGACCAACCTCGCACTGGACCTTTGAACAGCCACTAGCTGTGGGAAGCAACTACCCTGAACAGGATCTCCTTCACCTCATATGTTGCAGCTGTTTTCAGTTGTTTATTCCCAGAAACCTTTGGAGCCCCTACTGGCGGTGGTAGTAGTATTCAGTGGGGATTCTGTTGTTTTCATTAGAGAATGGCAATGGAGAGCATGTTCAAAGTGTCACTACTCGGGATATAGTTTATTTCTCCTGACAATATAAATAGAAAAAGTAGTTCTGGTCTGCCCTCTGCAGCAGGACACCATGATGCGTGAACTGGGCTAGAGCCTAGTCATCGCATCCTTTGTCTAAAACACCTGTTTGAAGTAGACTTCACTGATACAGCTCTTTTATAGCAAGAATGACCTACAAAGTGCTCATCACATTCCTTAATTTTGGATTAATCTCCATGTTCTGAAATATTTGGATTTTTCATTTAAGATTCTGTCATCTTTGTTTAGATGTCAGCCCAAGAACAGTAGTACTTCATGAATATATACATTCTCATGAATATACATAAACTCACCATTTCGTGCTCCATCTGCTGGAGGCTAGTGTTTCATATTTACACAATTTAGAAAAGTCTACAGGAAAAGATTCTAATATTGAACCCATTCCTGTAAAAAAAGTCCTCTTCTGATCTAGCAGTAGAACGCAGCCCTCAGTTGAGGAGTGTGCCCATGAGGCCAGGTGCTGCTGGCTGCTGTGTGTAGTTAGGGTTGTGCAGTTTCACAGTATCACAATCGGGTTTCATGTATATTCTTATAAGATTTATAATCCATGAAATATATATATATATATATATATTTCATGGATTATATATGTTATATATTATATATAATACCATATCTATTATATATGTTGTTATATATATATATATATATATATATATATATATATATATATATAAATAAAATTTTTTTTTTTTTTTGAGACAGGGTCTCGCTTTGTAGTTCAGGCTGGCCCTGAGCTCAGCCTCAAACTCACATCACAATCCTCCTGCCTCTGCCTCCTGAGTGCTGGGATTACAGGCGTGAGCCACC
This sequence comes from Petromus typicus, assembly GCA_004026965.1. NCBI lineage: Eukaryota > Metazoa > Chordata > Mammalia > Rodentia > Petromuridae > Petromus > Petromus typicus. The sequence goes on from PVIR01022653.1 coordinate 1,983, forward strand.
ACGCCCGGCACTGTGGTATGTGGTACTGGTTGCTGCTGGGCCTGAGTCTCCACACCCAGTATAGTATGTGATTAACCAGGGGATCTAACCCGGACCCTTGCACTTGCAAGACAGGCGCCGGAACCACTGAGCTAACTCCACAGCCCTGAAATATTTTATGAATATCAAAAAGAAATGAAATTAAATATCTTGAAATTTTATTTTTTCTTACTAATTTATATCACATTTTCCTGCTACAAGTAGACTTTCTAAATAACATCTCATTTTGGTTTTTAGAATATCCCTTTTCAGTTTCATTTTCACATTAATAATAAATCTATTAAGTCCTATTGTTTTCTACTTGGGCATCTCTTTCCTTTGAAATAAAATAGTTCAGTCCAGTTTGGGATTGTAAAAGAGCCCAGTATAACTGTGTACAAGAGAAAAACAGCTTTGCCTTTCTAATAACTAAGGATGTTAGGCTGGAAAATTTTCCTTGTCAAATTAGGACACATTTTTGGTGGTAGTAATAGTATCAATACAAGTGTGCCATGACAAAGCATATTCCTGTAACCCTGAGAACAGTTTTAATTAGAACATTTTTAGAATATAAATGGATGTATATATTCTAGGATCCATACGTGGCCCCTTTGATCTATACTTGAGGTATTGTAGTTGGAAAATAATTAGAAATATCAAAGATTAAAGAATATTCACAGAGAAACTACCCAAATCTAACATTAGGGGAATAAGTAATTTGTAGTTTACTTACAAGATACAATGTCTCCATTAATATCACACTTTAAATTACTTGTGTTTTACTCCACTAAATAATGGAGAAATTTATGGGTGATATTTTTAAAATCAGTTTTTAGAATTATTTAGTTAAATCCTGATTATTTAAACTTAATAATATATGTTTATGCATATATATGTGCAAGAAAGACAAAAATTATCACTGTATGATATAACCAGACAAGTTTTAAAATTCTTTCTTCTATTTTTCTGCTTCCCAAGGCTCCTTCTTGCATTGAATATTTTTAAATCCTATGGAAATACTTTGCCTGGGGTATGGCTCAGTGGTGGATTGTCTACATCCATAAAGCTCTCGGATTTATCCTAGTTCTGCAGAAAATAAAATATAACAAAATGCTTCATTTTTTTTAAAGGCAAGTCAAAATAAGATGTGGCTTCTATTCTGTAATGGCTCCACAGGATCCATCCTGCTAACTTTCACTTCTGAATTGACAGAGAGAGTGAGCAAGATTAGTGATGTATATATACCTCTGTAGACATGAACACAAATGCCTTTTGTGTGTTGCAGTAGGGATTCTTAAAATGATCGTTTAAGCCTTCCTCTCATCCCTGGTTTTCTAATTTTCTGTTGGAGCAGAAGCTTAAAGGCAGAGGGCCGGGGAGTTAGCTCAGTGGTTCCGGCGCCTGTCTTGCAAGTGCAAGGACCCGGGTTCGATTCCCTGGTAACCACATAACAGTACTGGGTGTGGAGGCTCACACCCAGCAGCAACCAGTACCACATACCACAGTGCCGGGCGTGGTGGCTCACGCCTGTAATCCCAGCACTGCCTATAATCCCAGCACTCGGGAGGCAGAGGCAGGAGGATTGTGATGTGAGTTAAGGCTGAGCTCAGGGACAGCCTGAACCACAAAGCGAGACCCTGTCTCAAAAAAAAACCCTAAAAAAAAAGAAGCTTAAAGGCAGAAGCTTAGAGCTTAGGGTAGGAAGCTAATGGTGACTGTAAATCTCAGTGTTTTCTCACATGAAGCATCTACACATTCCTAATTGTGAGAGAATTATCGGTGACCTGCTGTGAGCAGAGTGTGCGGAGGTAAGTATATATTGTGTGAATAGGCCCCTTGATCCCACCCCCATGCCATCACTGGGCAGAGTGACACTTGAGTTTTACAGGACTAGGTAGGTCAGTGAGGAGTAGAGAAGGAAAAGTTTTACTGTATTTTAGTAGGTGAAGGAGATCAGAATTATCTGTTTTGTAATTTTTGATTGTGGAAAATTGCTTACATACACTCAGGAAACAGTCATGTGATGCAGCCCACATATACTTCTCCAAGCATTGTTACTAGCATCCTGCCAGTCCTGATACACCTTACAGCTGCACCCCTCCCTGCTCCTCAGCCCATTTCTGTGATGAAAAGGAGCAAGAAGAGGATTATCTTCATTGTGGTTCTTTTACTTTTAGAAAATACAGGCAGATATTCAAATTTATAAGTCTTAGCCATGTAATTCTGACCAGTGTAACCCAGGAATTAGTGCCTAATCATAATATGAAGCATTCACCTCTCTCCAGAAAGTTCTCTCTGGGCCCATGTCATTCTTTCTGCATTTGGATGGTTTTGTCTGCTTTTTAATATGATCAAAACAGCTGGCGTGGGTAACGTCGTGAACTGGGAAAGACATCACTGTTCCTCTGAGAGTAGTAGGATCTCAAGCACTGAGCTTTAAACTCTTACAAGCCATTTTTTAATAACTCTTGTGAAATCCGGGCATACCTAGTTTCATATTTGGAGTTACTGAGACAAAGATGTTGGACTGTTTTCTTTTAAAGAATCCTCGCAAGGCTCGTGTGACTCGACGGTTTATCATAGTAGAAGGATTGTATATGAACACCGGAAGTATTTGTCCTCTTCCAGAGTTGGTAAGCAGCCATATTTATTTGTCCTTCTGATATTTGGGATCTTGGGAAAACAGACCTTTCACTTATGGCCACAATTAATTAAAATATGAGATATACCTACTGTAAGTGTAGTTTGGCAAGTTTAACAGATTTTTAGACCCTGTCACCACCACTGTTAGTATCAAGACAACCAACATTGCCATCATTCTAGATGATTCCCTTTTTGTAGTCAGCACGTCTCCCTGGCCCTAGGTAACCACTGATTCCCTTTCTGTCCCCAAAGATTAGTTTCACCTTTGTAGAATTTCATCTAAATGAAAGCAAATATGTATTTTGTAAAACTCGGCTTTTTAACAGTGAAATCAATCTAATGTTCTTAGAAACCAGGACCACTGACATCTTCATCAGTGTGAGATCCACATCGCACAGAATTAACCACTCTAACATGTGCAAGTCAGTGGCCCCGACAAGTGTGTTCATCATATTATGTAGCTATTGCCTACTTCCTAAACCTCATCCGTATTAAGTAGCCACTCTACATTCCTGTCCCTCTAGCTCCTGTCAACCACAAGTCTGGTTTCTACCTCTTTGGATATACCCATTCTGGATATTTCTTGTAAATGGCATCATGCAGATGAGACCTTTTGGGTCAGGCTGTATTCATTGCCATAATGTTTTCAGGATGCATCTACATTGTATCAGAATTTCATTCTTTTTTAATGCTGAGTAATATTCCATTGAGTGAATATATACCACATTATATTTGTTCATCTGCACATGAGTGTTTGGGGTTTTTTTGTCTTTTGATTATTGTGAGTAATGCTGCTGTGAACACTCATATTTTATGTATATATCTAATAGTATGATAGCTAGATCACATAGTAATCAAGGACTTCTCTTTTCCACATTAGCTGTACCATATCACATTCCCATCAGTGACATACCAGGAGTCCACTTTTTCCAACTTTCCTCATACTAAAAAAGCTTTGCTTTTATGGTTTCAGATGGCTTTGCTAACTCTAAATGATAAGGCTTTCCATCTTCCACCACTGACTATGTTGTTAGCTGTGAGTTTTTCATAAAAATTCTCTGTCAGATTCAGTTCCTTCCAGTTCATAATTTGTTGAGTGTGAGAGGTTGTTAGGGTTTGTTGAATGCTTTTTATGTATCAGTGGAGATGAAGATGATTTTTTTTGCTTCAAGCTGATAATGTGTGGTATGTGTGTCAGTTGGTTTCCTCTATTGAGCCACCTCTTTATTTGGCCAATGAAATTGGAATTTTTTCGTTATTTCTGCTGAGGAGATAACTCAGTGGTACTGTTTGCCTAGCATACACAAGGCCCTGGGTTCAAAGCCTATTTCTGAAGAAATCTGAATACATCCCAAATATTATTATAAGACTTTTTTTTTCTTTTTTCTGTTTTTGTTAATGAAAAAGACTGACAGGAAGTTGAAGGCAAAATATCCTGGAACCGTATATTACAGGGCTACAGTCATGAAGCATTGCAGATAGACAAATATATGACGTGAAATTCATATGTTAGTATTGATTATTTAGAGGTAACATGATGCACGTTAACATCTGACCTTGGGAATCCAATCCTGTTTCACTGATTTGCCTGTTTCTGTGCTAGGGTTATTACCAAAATTTTTCTAAAATATGATTTTAGGCACTAGCTAAGTATTTCATTAAGGATCAGAAGTGAGTCATGTTGAAAAGATATAATTCTCCCAGAATTCATTCCTTCATTGTTGAAAATCCAACCAAAAGCTCATTGAGAATACCTTTGCTCATTTACCAAGAAAAAAGGGAAAACATATCTGTACACAACCATTCATGTATCAACTAATGGGTTGTTGGATTTTTTTTTGGTTGTGGTTTTTTGTTTTTTTGTTTTTTTTTTTAATCCATAACATACAGATAAATATCCACCTAAAACATTGATGGGGAAAGGACTTTCTCATAACCTTGAAAACAAAAAAACAGACTATTGAGCCATAAAAATAATAATAGCATAACAATGAAGTTTTTTTCCTGCATTTAAAACATTTCAACTAAATATAATGCTACGCATCTGTCATCCTAGCATTCTGGGAAGCTGAGGCAGAGGGTCACAAGTTCAAGGCCAGCCTGAACAACTTAGATCGTGTCTCAAAAAATTTAAAAAAGGGTTGGGAACATAGCTCAGTTCAATCACCAGTACTGCCAAAACTCAAACAACAGAAACCCCTATGAATCCAAATCACATTTCCCTAGAAGTTTTCTGGGGGTTTACCCTTCTTGTTTTGTGTATGCGTGTGCATGCACGTGGCGTGTGTGTGTGTGTGTGTGTGTGTTTGGGGGTATAATCCGGGGCCCTTGCACCAAGCTACATCCCTAGCCCTATTTATTTTTTTATTTTTGAGACAAGATCTGGCTAAGTTTCCCACGCTAGTTTTGAACATGGGATCTGCCTGCCTTGGCCTGCCAGAATTCTGAGATTTGGGTGTGCACCACTATGTCCAGCTTCTCCGGGAGTCTTAGATGTAGTCAGACCAGTGTTTAGCAGGTACACTACATGTCCATACACACAAGTTTTAATATTGCCTTTTTAAAAAAACATGACATTCTGCTATCTGTTATTAAGTTAAACTGGATCACATTAGAAATCTGAAGAACAATTGATTCTCACCACTTGCCAAACTTTAGACTCTGTAAAGTTGCGGTAGCACTGACATAGACAATACTGATGTAGGCAGTAATGAATTGGTGCTACTGGGGCAAATTCAGGTTTTGGTTTCCGTGAGCCTCTGGTCACATTTCTGTCAGCCAGTCAGTGCATAACTTATTTTGTGGGTGATTCTGTTTAAAGACACTTTATTCAGTTACCCATTAAGAGATGATATATGAATGTTTGTGTAAAAGTATATTTCTTGTAATATGCAGTTAATTCACCCATGTATGTTTTTTTAAATTTGGATCTTTATTGGTACACTATATATACACATCATGATCACACTCAACATTGAGAATTTTACCAGTATTGACACAACTTAAATTCTCATTTTTCCCCATTCCTGTACCCCACTGTGCAACCGCTGCCCCCTATATACATAAGCTTTGTACCTTTTTTTTATTATCATGACAGTTCCCCCTCACTGCTTACCCCGATACCCCATTTCTCTTTGAATATTTTCTATTTCACGATATCTATTATATGTTCTAGAATTGATTTGCATCTTCATTTTCTCATACCAGAAAAAGAATACAATATTTACACATCTGTGACCTATTTATTTCAGTTATGAGTATGTCCTCAAGGTGCATCCATAAGTTTGAAATGACTCAAACTTATCTTTTTATGGCAGAATAATACTCCATTTTATAGAAAAACCACATCTTTATCCAGTCCAGAGTTGAGGGGCATATAGGTTGTTTCCAAGGTTTAGCTATCACAAACCGAGCTGCTGTAGACATGGGTGCACATATGTCACTGTGAGGTAAATCTTGTAAGTTTTTTGTTTATATCCATAGCAGGGTCAAATGTAACCTCTAATCCTAAATTTTACTTGGTTTTTTTGGGGGGGGTTTTATTTTTGAGATAGGGTCTCGCTTTTGTATCTGAGGCTGGTCCTGAGCTCACTGTTTAGCCCAGGCAAGCCTCAGACTCAGACAATCCTCTTGCCTCTGCCTCCTGAGGGCTGGGATTACAGGCGTGAATCACCACGCCAAGCAGTGTGGTATATGATACTGATTGCTGATGAGTGCAAGTCACTATACCCAGCACTGTGGTATGTGGTTACCGGGGATCAAATTTGGGACATTTCACCTCCAAGGCAAGTGCTGGAACCACTGAGCTAAATCCCCAACCCTAATCCTAATTTTTTAAAGAATCTCCACACCGATCTCCATAGTGGTTGTATCACTCTACATTCCCACCAACAGTAGAGAAGTATTCCTTTTTCTCCACAACCTCGCCAGCATTTGTTGCTGGCTGATTTCAAGATAGCATCCAATCTTTGTAGAGTGAAATGAAATCTCAGAGCTGGGACTATTTCAAACAGCAGTCTCCAGCAAAAAGCACAAAACTATGTTTAAAAAAAAAAAAAGGCAATAAATGTGTCCATGAAAGGACCTGAACATGTGTGTCTGGGAACCCAGCCGTCCATCATGCATTGTCTCTGGATATTCCCACGTCTGCTGATCCTGTGTAGACACAAATGGTGGTTGGCTTCAGATTACAGATAAATTTTAGTGGGTAAGTGAGTTAATCAGGGTCAGTTGCACATCCATTTTCAGGTTTAATATACTGCTTATCATCGGTACTTTAAAATTGTGTTTTATTTAATACCTAGGTTAAGTTAAAATACAAATACAAAGCAAGAATCTTTCTGGAGGAAAGCCTTTCGTTTGGAGTTCTTGGGGAGCATGGCCGAGGAGTCACGGAGCACTATGGAATCAGTGTAAGTTCTCCATGTTGAGGAAGTCTCTGACCCTGTAAGAAACACTTGCTTTTGTTCTGCTGACTGAAGATTGATAGGCACTAAGCATTGTCCCTTGCGGGGTCACAAACTTTGGTGTCTTCACCTCACTGAACCCAGGACAGATCTGGCTTACTTGACCAAGGCTGTCCTGTCTTCCTTTGGATATTTGTGTTCTGTGTACATGAAGTGTTTGGTTTCAACTTTCTTCTTTTTTTTTTTTTTTCTAAACCAATTAAATTTTGCCTGTTGTTTATTAAAATCATTTAAAATTCCCTTCGTAGTCTTTTGAAAAGCTTTGATGGTGATGAAAAGATTCCTATATTTAAAATTCTGTATTCCATGTAATTTGGGGGTTAAGAGACACAGACCATATATAGGGTGTATCTATAAATGGCTGCACAGAAACATATACACACGCATGTGTACATATACATGTGTCAGAAACCCCAGTGCCCTGGATTCAGCAAAGCCCCTGAAGGCCCCAAGCAGATGAAGTGAGTTTTCCCTGTGTCCCTTTGGTGGAGGAAATGGACCAGAAAAAACAGCCCGGGTACTGAGTGGATTGCAGTCCCTGAGGCACAACACAGAATAATTTCTGGCCGTCGCAGCCACCTGACTTTACCAACTGTCATGGATGCTTCAAGATGCTTTTCCACCGAAATATGTGCAATAAAATCTTCGTGTTACAAAGCGAACTATAAAATACAAAATCCCCTTCGATTGTCTACATCCCAGTACCCATACTGTTTTAGAGAAAAACATAATGCAGAGTAAATACCACATGACTTAAGCACAGTCCCCTAAGACACATTGACATTCATTATTTAACTTAATGCAAGTAAATTTAGAGGACAGTGAAGCCATTTTAAGGCATGAAAATTCTTTAAAAAGAAGAAATGCAAACTTTACAATTCTAGTTTTCTAAATACGTTCAGCAGTTGTCACTGAGATAATAGTCAGGAGAGACTAATAGTAAGAGTGCAGCATATACAGACCTTACTTAGACCCAACTTCAGATGTGGATATTTCTCAGACAGGGATGTTAGAACACCAAGTATTTGATATATTAAGAAATTATTGAAAATTTTTAGGTGATAGTTTTGTGTGTTTTTGAAGGAATCCCTATCTTTTAGAAATACATGTACATGAAACACGATGTTCAGCTTTGCTACAGAAAAATAGCAAGGCCATTAGGAGGCTATAGATGAAACAAGGTTCCCCTTAAGTTAATGATCATTAATCTGGGTTACAAACATTCTTTATTGTTTCTATCTTTGTTATATACTTGGAACTTTTCATAATGAAAGATTTAAAAAAAAAATCAGAGTTCAACAGTCCAGCAAGAATACAGATCTTCTTATTGATCTCCAGAACACTTAGACACTCATCAGGGGCGACCCAATGAGCCGTTGTCACAGCCCTCAGGAAGTTCCTGCTGTGTGCCTATTGTTTACCCAAAATAGTACTGGGGGCTAGAGTAGAAGGTGAGGAAAACTGAAGGAGTTCTGAGGAGGTGAGGAGAGGTAGGAACTCAGAAACCCATGGATCGTGTCAGATTCATTATTGTCCACTTGGTCAAAAATTCTACTGCCGCGATGTTCGGATTTTTTAAGTGCTAAAGTGGATATTTATTTATCTCAAATGCATCCTAACCAGCCAGTCTGCTTTCTTAGCAAGGATATAATCTTATTTTGTACCTCTGGCTCTTTTCTTCTTTCAAACAGCTTTGTATTCCATTCCCCTATAAACCCTCTTAAATGTTAGTGGTATTTCTAGTGTTGAAATTTTGTCTTTATGCTTCACATTGCTTTTTCCCGCCTTTAACTCCAGGAATAATTATTGCTTTTCTCCCACTTTTCCGGTAGATTGAAGACATCGATCTTATCAGTGCCAGCATGGAGAATTCGCTTGCCTCCATTGGCGGTTTCTGCTGTGGCAGGTCTTTTGTAATCGACCACCAGGTAGTGCCTGTGCAAAATCAGGCAGAATCTGAAACTGACTGCTGCATACGTCACCTCAGAATTTCACTTCAAAGCAGTAAAATTATTTTATCAATTCATCACATAATTTTTACTTAGAAGTAGATTTTTTTTAAAACAGTTCACTCAATAGAGAGATGCAAATTGAAACCACACTGAAATTCCATGTTATCCTAGAAAAATTACTGTTATCAAAAAGTCAAATGCAAAAGAGGCTGTGCGGGGGTCGGGGAGGCCCTCTATACTGTTGGTGGGAATGTAAACTAGTGTGGCAGCTATGAAAATCAGTGTGGAGATTCTGAAAAACATGAAACTGGAAATTCTGTTCAATTCTTCTCTTCCTTCTTTAGTTATCTTCCCAAAGCAATTAAAGGCATTGTATTACTGAAATACATGCACACTTATGTTTGTAACAATATAAGTCATGATAGCTAAATCTCGGAAATGGTCTATATGTCCTCAGCAGATAAATAGATAAAATATAATGTTTACACACAATGGATTACTACTCTGTCATAAAGAAAGATAAAATTGAGTAATTTGTAGGAAAATGGATGCACTTTGAGACGTCAGACACAAGTTTAATTTGACCTCGTTTCTCACAATGTGAGAAATCCTAAGTACAAATAAAGAGCAAAATAAAAGATTATATGGGTTAAGAAGAGCCTTCTCAAAGAGGAAGGGACTCAAAAGATGGAGACAGCGTAAGGAAAAAAGATAATGAAACATGATGTTCAGCTTTGCTACAAGGAGATAGGGATATGTTACATATCAAAAGAAAAAGAGATCAGGCCATGGATTTAGCTCAGTGGTTCTTGCTCCTGCCTTGCAAATGCAAGGGCCCGGGGATCACCACATACAACTGTGCTGGGCATGGAGACTCATCAGAACCACATCCCACAGTGCCAGGAGTGGTGTCTCACACCTATAATCCCATAATTTGCAGACAGAGGCAGGAGGAATGCTGTGAGTTCAAGGCAAAGCTCAAGACCAGCCTGAACTGCAAAAGCAAGACCCTGTCTCAAAAAGTAGAAAAAGGAGAGATCAAGAGATGAATGGAAGAGGAAAGGGATAAAAGGGGAATTAAGATGTGAATGTATGTGAACCAACTCCCCACAAAGATTGGAAACAATTCACTGAAAATCTTTATCTTTAGAAATTACCTCTCTCCTCTGTCTTGTTTTCATTGCCTGTATAAAGTGTATTCTCGGCTAGATTGTACCCCTCACATACATGCACACTTCAGTGGGTGCTGTAGAGATTCAGCCTTGGAACAATTCACCCAGAAAGACAGAAGGTACAATTTGTTTTTCCCTTATTTTTCTCAGCGACTCTCAGGCCAAGGGTACTGCTTTTCTGCTTCTTTACCCCCACTGTTAGCTGCCGCCGCCATTGAGGCCCTCAACATCATGGAAGAGAATCCAGGTAAAACCTTTTAAACTCAGGTTTTGCTCACTGTGTTTCTGACTGGCTTTCTGGGGGCATGAACCAGAGGCAATTATGTATCAGACAGAACTCTGGCTCTGAATTACAAGTTTATCTTCCCTAATCCCAAAATCCAAAATCTGAAATGCTCCAGGATCCAATACCTTATTGAGCATTTAGATTTTCAGATAGGGAAGTTCAGCCTATAAAGATCATAAAGACGTTACATGGGCAGAAACTGAAACCTGAAATGTTTCTGGTTATCAGCATTTCAGATAAGGGCTACTTACTCCTGTCTAGCGTTGGTGGCAAGAGTGGAACTAGAAACTGCCTCTGCCTCCTTCCCCGGTGTGGGCTAGAGTTTCTGCTGTTCGGACAGACAGAGGAGCCCAAGGATAAGGGATAAGACCGAGAACATTTTCCCTCATGTAAACAGTCAGTTGTCATTTGGTTTTAGTTTTCTGAATAATTATCTGAACCATGATGCTTTTTAGTTTGTGTAATTTGGTAAATGATGTTAGTTTTTCCCTTTAACCTTTGAATCAACAACTGATACTAAGTCTAGTTTATCACCCAACAACTGAGTGGGCAAAAAGAAAGTCAACTGAGAATTTAAAGTGACATTTGTCTGTAATACCACTGCTTTAAAAGCTTCATGCAGAAAAGAAGCAGCAGATCTTACATGGCACTTCTGAGTCCACAACACTGGTAATAATTCCAAGAATCAGGAGATGAGTCCATGTCTTATGCTCAGGTTCTTGTCACCTGGCATCCCTCTCTCCTCATCAGATAATTTTTTTAATTTCTCTTGAAAAATAAGGGATAATATTTTTAAAAATCACTTCGCCACAACTGATTTTTCAAATTGTTTAAAAAATCAAAAACTAAATAGTAGACTTCAATCCTTTCATTCTTAAACTAGATTATGTATAGAATCTTGGTATGAGTGAGAACGATTATTTGTTTTAGAAACCACCATCTTAGATTTTGCTAAAAATAAGATGATAAAGTGAGAAGAGACGCCAAAGATGAAGCTCAAGCCTCCAGAGGAATCTGAATTACTGGTTCTGTTAATTTATGTTTGATTTGGCCACATTTTAAATTGGTAAACTTGAACTGGGGCATTACAAATATTTTTAGGTTAGTACTGTCAGATGTTTCAAATGTACTATCAGATATATTCTTTTCCATTCAGATATTTTTGCAATTTTGAAGAAAAAGTGCCAACAGATTCATAAAGCTTTACAAGGGTAAGTGTTGATTTTCAACCAATATGTAGTATGTTGATGCCACACTTAAACTAAGAAAAGTTTAAGTTTGATAAACCTGGGTCTGTGCAAGTCACCCGACAGTCAAAAAACTAAACCTCAGTCCACTCAACTTTCTTTTCGTAAAATTAGCACAGTTGTTTTAAAGAATTATTCCTTTGTTTTTCTAAAAATTTAACAAGTTTTGATATTTGATAACAATATTTTGATAAAATATTATAGCAACATGGAAGATAAAAACATAACCCAACATCTTCCTACAAGAAACAGCCAGTGTAAACATTGCAGCTGCTTTCCACTTCACCATGGATGGGTACAAGGATAGACACGAAGCCATTGAATGGTCCTACGTTATAGTCATATGTGTTACTTTTTGTAAATAAGTTTTCAGTTGAGGCATGAAAAAGAGGGGAATTGAAATGTATCTTATGTTTCTTTCTTTTTTTTTTTTTTTCAGACAGGGTCTCGCTTGTAATTCCCACTGGTCCTGAGCTCGCTATATAGCCCAGGGAGGCCTTGAGCAATCCTCCTGCCTCTGCCTCTGGATGCTCGGATTACAGGCATGAGCCACCATGCCCAGCATTGTAGTATGTGGTACTGATTGCTGCTGGGCATGCATCATGACACCTGGCATTTGTTTTATGTGATTACCAGGGATGAACTCAGGACCTGGGGTTCGCAAGGCAGGTGCTGGAACCACTGAGCTAAATCCTCGGCCCAAGTGTTTCTTTTTTTAAAAATTACACAAGAGTAGTTCTTTAAGATTCCTCTAGAGTTGAGAGAAAAAATAGAGGTTGGTGACATCTTCGGGCCAGTATCTGTCTACTACGAAATGATCTCATATTGCACGAGACATTTTGTTTTTGCTCTCCAGGGTGAAACATGTCTCTTAATTGTTGGAAATTCTACCTTCATTGCAGTATAGGGAAGGAAAAGGGCATTTAATAAATAGATAAGTTACAGTTGTTCCAGGGTCTCATGAATAATAGGCAAGCGTTCTGTAACTGAGCTGTGTGTTTCCTAGCTACTCTCTGTCTTTGATGGAATTTGAATGTTTTTTCTGGAAACTCCGTTAGCCTTTATGGAGCCTCTGGAGGAAATTTTTTTTTTTTTTAATCTTTATTGGTACATTAAATATACACATCATGATTGTACTCCATAATGGGGATTTGTACCAGTATAAGACACAACTTAATACTCATTTTTTCCCATAGCCCTACCCACCCTACCACCCCCCCATATACATAAAATTTGTTTCCTTACTTTTTTGTTACAATCTCAACATTGTCCCCTTTCACTTCATTTTACATTGAGCATTTTCTATTTCACAATATATAACATACAATGCTAGGACTCATTTACATCTTTATTTTCTCATACCAGAGAAAAGATGTGATATGTACCTATCTGTGCACTATTTATTTCACTTATGAGGATATCCTCAAGGTATGTCCATTTAAGTAGAAATGATTCAAACTTATCATTTTTTATGGCAGAGTAGTACTCCATTCTGTAGAAGAACCACAGCTTTTTTATCCAATCTCCAGTGGATGGACATTTGGGTTGTTTCCAGGATGTAGGAAATTTTTTGTCCTGTCCATTTTATGTTCCCATTGTAATGGGGTTGTGTTTTATATTTTCTACTTGATCGTTGGTGATTTATAAGAATGTTAATTTCTTTCAACTGACCTTATATCCAGCTCTTATTAATTCTGATTGTTTTATTCAGGTACAATGATGTACAGAGAAGTCCTGTCTTCAGCAGTAATGGTTTTCTGTCTTTGCTTCCCTATTCACCCGTGTATGTGTTTGTGTGTATGTATGTGTCTATGTATGTATTTTTATTTGCTTTGGTGTGGCTCTGTAGCACAGTATTTAGCAGTGGCAGTAATAGCGGTCTTCTATTCTCAGTATAGAAGCATTTGTTCAATATGAATAAAACATTGTACTATAGGATTTTGGTTAGTGGCCTTTATGAAATTATTCCTAGACTTGGAGGCTTTTTACTTTTAATCATAAGAGTATTTTGAACTGTATTGAATATTTTCATATTAAGATTATATATTTGTCTCATGGCTGAATTATATGGATTTATTACAATTGTCATTGTATTCCTGAGAAAGCCCCTACTTGACTACAGTAGAAGTTTTCTGAAGTTAGATTTAATTAGCGAATATTTTCATTTGAATTTTTATATCTTTATTCCTAATCTAAATGAGCTTATAATATTTTACTATGATATCATGGTAGCTTCAATATGATTTGGGCATTTTCTGCCCTTTTTTATGATACTGGAGTTTGAACCCAGAGCCTTTGCACTGCACTACATCAACCCTTTTTTATTTTTTATTGTGAAATAGAATCTTGCTAAGTCTCTTGAGATCCCCAAGCTAGGCTTGAACTTGAAATCCTCCTGCCTCAGCCTCCCAGAGTACTGGGATGATAGGCATATGCCAGAGTACCCAATTCATTTTCTAGTCTTTCTACTTCAGGGAGCTATTGCAAAAGGCAAGGCATGATTGATGTTTTCTTCAGAGCTAAGTGGCTCTGTACACTATAAGGATTTCTAGGCTGAGATTCCTCGGGTTGGAAGTAGTCTGTGATTATCTCTCATCTCTTTCGTTTCCCTTTTTTCTTTTGTATTCTGTTTTCTATTTTCAAGAAATCTTTGTAGCATTTTCCATAGCACTTTGGGTTTTTATTTTGAGGTGTATTGAATGTATTTTTATATTTTATATATTTATATGTATTTTACATACCATAAATAATTATTAATATATGATATGTCATTAATATATTTTAATATTTTGAGATGCATGTATTTTATACACTCTTGTTTCATTGCTTTATGTTCTTAGGTTTCTGCTTACATTTAGCTTGCTGCTTTTATTTTGTACTTTCCCATAAATACATTGCAATTAAAAATTTTGGGGGCCAGGGATTTAGCTCAGTGGTTCTGCATCTACCTGGCAAGCACAGGGTCTTCTGTTCAATCCCTGGTGCCACCACAGTGCCAGGTGTGGTGGCTCATGCCTGTAATCCAAGCACTCAGGAGGCAGAGGCAGGAGGACTGCTGTGAATTCAAGTTTAGCCTGAACTACATAGCGAGTTCAGGGCCAGCCTGAACTACGAAGTGAGACCCTGTCTCAAAAAAAAAAAATTCAAAAGCAGTGTTTTCATTGTTGTTCAGGTGTAAGTAGTTTTCTTTGAAGTTCTTTAGTCACCAGTTCAGTTCTCCATCACTGAGATTGAGTTTGGAAACATTGACAGCACATGCTGGTTTGTCTGTGTGTCAATACCATGACAGTCCCCACCTTGTCATCGGAGTAGTGATTGCTGTCAGGCTCCCCTGGGCCCTCTGCATGAGGCAGAGGCCATTGCTGCCTTGCTTGTATAACGTGATAAACTTCTGGTCTTTTTATCAAAGAATCTATAGCAGGCAATGGAAGGCAGCTTCTCTGTTTCTGAACTTGAGTGTCTGTGTCTGCTGGGCTCTAGTTATACTGATGTGACTTTCAGCATCTAGCAGCAAGAATAGGAAGCTCTATTTTACTCCTTCTCTCTCCAGCCTGCCCCACCTTCTAGGAGCTGAGTGCATTTGATTAAATGCAGCTCGCAGTGGGGCTTCAAGTGCTTTCTGTGTCCACAGGAGAAGCCAGGCCATTTGATTCCTTTGGAGAGCAATTTTTAGCCATTCCTGAGAAAACAGGACTTAAGAAAATTGATAATTCAAAATTCACATAGGAAATGGGTTTTGAAAGCATACTGTGTAGTTTACACTGGAACTGTGATGTGGAACCTTTCAGAGAAAAGTGCCTTAACTGCAACCCAAAAACCTAAATACTACACATGCCGTAGGTTCCCACGCCTGACCTAGAAGTTTCCTCCACATTCCAGATCCCCTTGAGCTGATTCTGTGACTCAGCCCTGCACTCTGACTTATTGAGAGCTCCTGACATGATGTATTACATCTTTAAAAAATAGACAGAAGCTATTAATATTCAAGTGTGGTTTGAAAACCGTAAAATTAGTTCTGGCACCTCAGTTTCATTGTAAGCCTTCTGTCACTATATGAAGAAGACAGTTAACTGAGAAAGAGAAAAAGTTTGTTTTGCCTCATGAGTTGGGGGGTTTCAGTCATTGATCAAGTGGCTGCATTCTTTGGGGCTCTGGAAAGGCAGGAGTGCATGGCAGAGCAAACTACCCCTCAGGAGCAAGAAATGGAGAGAAAGAGACCAAAGTCCCACTGTCCCTTTGAGGCATGCCCCAGGGACAGACCTCCCACCCCACTGCAAACCCCAAAGTCCAGGACTGCTTCTCTAGGATCCAGGGATGGTCATCCAAACCACAGGAGTAGTCAGTCATTCTGTAAGAGCTTGTGGAGTCCGTGCTGGGAAAATTCAGATATGAGACCTGGTACTTTTCTGGCCATTACTTTCTAAGGGAAGAATAAATCTTTCTTAAATAAGCTAAATGAAAACAGTCCAAAATGTTTAGCCTAATTTCAGATAGACACCTATCACTATTTGTTTTCTAAGAGATAGGCCAAAAAATCAAACAAATATTGTTTTAAAGTACAAAATTTTACCTCGAAAGAAATGTCTCTTCGTCCTGACAAGGAACAGATTTTTGTGCTGTTAGTCCTAAGAAAGAAGAAAATCTTAATCTAAGTAAAGTTTAAAATAAATTATGTAAATAAGAAATTTTTTAATATATATGTATTTCTGGAGTCAAAATGTCATGTTACTAATGTCAGAGATCACTTCTGTAGGTTTTCAGAGACAAAATGCAAACTGAAGATTAAGATAATAAGCAAGGAAGCATAATATTCTAAATTGTAGTGAGTAGTGCATGAGAAGAAATTAAATGGGATAAATACTGGAAATTGAAGGAACATGTTCTCGCCAGGGGTAGTGATGCCCCCGTGCAGCCCTGACTGGAGCCAGACACCAGAGCTGAAAGATATGCTAGGAGATAACAGGCCCAAGGCCCTGGTCCAAGGAGCCCTGGGGGAGATGTACAGTTGGGCGGGGAGAGAGGCTGCAGACTCCCCATGGGAGGCAAAAAGGAGATGGTCAGGCTGCGCTCTCAGGAACGAGGAGCCTTTGTCCCACTTTCCCGGCCCAGTATGCACCTGCTCAGAGCACACAGTGTTGTTACTGCTCCATCAGATTTGGAATTCCTCTCCCGCCAACCCTTGCTCCTCCTCTGGGCCTCGACAGTGCAAACTTTCAGAATCACTTTTGTGAGAGATTCTTTGAGCCTGGAAAGGATTCCTATGTGTGTGTGTTTCCTTCTTCAGCATTTCTGGGTTGACAGTAGTGGGAGAGCCCTTCTCTCCAGCATTTCACCTACAACTGGAAGACAGCACCGGGTCTCGAGAGACAGATGTGAAACTGCTTCAGGAAATCATAAACCGGGTAAGCAGTGAGTTACTCACGTGAGCCTCCCCATACCTCTTTCTCCTCCACCCTTTGTAGTGTTTCCTTGTCATTTTTCAGAAAGATCCTGTTGTCCAAGAGTTAGGTTAGGATGGCAGTTGCCAGTCATCACACACATGATGTGGACCAGTCCTGTTGCTGTGGGCCCTTCCTCACTGCCTCTGCCTGGTTCAGAAGGTGCTGTAGGTGCTTCTTCCAAGAGGCCCATTCCCCTTCCATCAAAGTAGCTGTGTTCAGTGCTGCACCACATTTGGAGGTACTTCCCATCGTATAGTCGTGAGCCATGTAAACAACTCACTGTTCACTCTCTGTACAGCCAAGCTCTGAGGTGTTGCCACAGGAGAGGCTTATTTGTACAACTCATAGTCAGAACAGCTGCTGCCACCAGGGAGCTCCCAGTGCATCTTGCCTACAGCATTAACTGGCATCTTGAAGTCATAATTAATGAGAAAAGGATACCGTATAACACACTTGACTTGGGAAAGGCGTTTAAATTCTGTGTCATTGAAATTCATTTTACTCCTAATTGAGTTCTTGTTGAGCCACCATCACTGGGGAAAAAGCCTCTTGCCCTGACCTGGGCAGTGCCTCTCTAGAGCCTTCCTCCCTCCTTTGCTCTGGCCTCTCCTCCTGGTAAGGAGGGCCTGCAGTACTGAGCATCTTGGTGGTGGAGTGGAGGACTTGGACCCAGGGCCTTTGCACTGAGCCATAACTCCAGCCCATTTATTTTTTGAGACAAGGTCTTCCTAAGTCACTAGGTTGCCCAGAGTGGGCTTAAACTTGCAGGTCCTCCAGCCTCTTCCCCCACAGTGCTCAGGGCCCAGGTGTGCACCACCAGTCTGCCCCAGTGTGCCTTTTTTTTTTTTTTTTTTTAGGTTTTTTTTTGAGACAGGGTCTTGCTTTTGTAGTTCAGACTGGCCCCTGAGCTCAGCCTCCAACTCACATCACAACAGTCCTCCTGCCTCTGCCTCCCTAGTGCTGGAATTACAGGCGTGAGCCACCATGCCTGGCACTGTGGTATGTGGTAATGATTGCTGCTGGGGTGAGTCTCCACGCCCAGTATTATTATGTGGTTACCGGGGATCCAACCCGGGCCCTTGCGCTTACAAGACAGGTGCCAGAACCACTGAGCTATATTCCCGGCCCTGCCCCAGTGTGCCTTTGAGGATGGCAGTAGGTTGTATTCTGCTTTTTTGTCCTGCTGACATTCCATTCCTAAACTCCTGCCCTGAGGCAGTGCTGCAAGGTGTCTTGAGTTCCTGCTGGCTGCCACCTATCATTTGCCTTTTTCCCATCAGTCCCAATACCAGGCGGACTTCTCCATCTGTGATACCTCAGACAGGTGCTTGTCAGTCATGTAGCCATGACTGAGCCAGACTGAGCTGTGAGGGCCGCTGGGGCCACACAGTTCCCTTCGCTGTCCTCCATCCTACAGTGTCTTTAACTGTGTAATCCGGAATGATGGGTGCACGGATGACTACACACAGTATGTGGCCCTCTGGGGTCAGTTGTATTAAAAGACAGAAATAAAAACAGAGCTAGCATCTGAGATCCCTGATTAAAGTTGTTGGCGTGTGAAGGTCAGGCTAGCTGGCCTCAGCTTGCTGCATACCTGCAAAGCTCAGCTCCACAGGCCTGCAGAAAGAGGCCACATTACAGAAGAGAAGCATCCTGCTGCTCTCTTGACTGTTCTGGTGTTCTTACTGTATTATTATTGTTTAATAGAAATAGACACAAAAGTAAGTTGTTACTCAGGTTCTTAGAAAGTTGGTAAAACCAAAACAAGTTACAGATTTAGTACAGACCCAATGGATAAGACAGCTGACATCAAACTCCACACATTACATTTCTGTGACAGGTGAGTTTGGTATTTTCAACAGAATCGCCCTTGTTTGCAGGACTGAGGCTGACTGCCACAGAATGGTCCTGGTGAGTTGTAGGTGCTTGTGTCGCACCGCTCAAGGAGACTGTCTTCCCTCAGTCCAATGTCTTCTCATGACCCTGTGGTGTGACCCTGGTGTATTCTAGTTTTTTCTATATGCCAGCATATCTGTTCCATGTTAAATTCCCATCTCTCTTGTTCTTTTTTAGTCACAGTAGTTAGACTGTTTTGTTCCAAAGAAAGATATGGGTGCTCCTGTGCTCGAGATAACCAGACATTAACATGTGCGGCTTCTTAGATTATCCCCAGAACCAAAAGAGAAGACAGAAGTCTGCAGGTAGCTCCCAGGTCCAGGCCACTGCGATGCTAGCTGTCTTAGGGAATCATGTTGAGTGCTGAATGAGAATAGTCTAGGACGAGGAACAAGATACTACCTGGAAACTTTATAGGAAGAAAACAGAAAGAAAGGTCTTAGTTTCTCTGCATCATCACCACATTCATCTTCAAAATCCTTACAAACTTTTATCCTGCTTTTGTTTTTCTTATTTGGAGAAAAACCAATCACGGTAAATCTCAC
The DNA here is from genome assembly GCA_004026965.1 of Petromus typicus. Classification (NCBI taxonomy): domain Eukaryota; kingdom Metazoa; phylum Chordata; class Mammalia; order Rodentia; family Petromuridae; genus Petromus; species Petromus typicus. The sequence goes on from PVIR01022653.1 coordinate 21,649, forward strand.
TACACTTTGTGGAACCAAGAGTTTTGCCCAGTCTGTGTTGAGTTGTTCGACAGAATACTGTGCTTAGAAACTAAGCTCTGGTTAGTTAGCTCTGCTTAGAAACTAAGCTCTGGACCATCTGTTCCCTGGCCAGGGCCAGACAGAGTGGTATCGCGAGGCCTCGGGCCTCCAGGTGCGCTTCTCAAGGAGCCTCTGCGAGAGATCTCTGTGCCATCCTCTCCCCCTCCCCCCCCAACCAGACAGCATGGCACTTCCTTAGGGCAGGTGATTTTACTGCCAGGCATTTGGGATGATTTTCTTGTCTCCTGGCTTTGTAAAATTCACCCGTTTGGAAGTATACAAGTATATTCACCAAGTCTTGCAGCCATTACTGTTTAACAGCAGAAGGCTTCCATTGCTGAAAAGAAACCCTTGCAATCTATTCACTAGTTTCTGTGCTTTCTCCTAATAGAGAATATTTTAACTTAAAAATGATATATAGGCAAGCTACATAAAAGCTGTGTTAACACCAGACTTAGCAGTGCCTGGTAGCACCTCGCCCAAATGGGACATACGGACCTGGTCGTTTCTGTGCATATTTGAAGTGCAGTGATTTCTCCCTGACAGCCCCAGTGGTGGTGTTCTCAGGTCCACTTCTTGGTTGTCCCTTAGGAATTTGTCATACTGCTTCCCTGGGTTAGAACTCACTTTCTAAACAGAAGCCCCCAGCTACCTATGACTGTGTGAGCTCACGCTGAGTGAGAGCATGCCAAATTAGACAATACAGCCTGGCAAGAACATGAGCCATTCCTACCAGTGCTCAGGAGCCACACATCATTGGAATTAACCACCAATGCAGGACTTCCAGGTACTTTCCTGTTTTAACTCGTAGTGTCTGGACATCTAGGTTGCTAATGCTTCTTTATTTCTCCCCACAGTGCATGGACAAAAGTATCGCATTAACTCAAGCACGCTACTTGGAGAAAGAAGAGAAGTGGCTCCCTTCTCCAAGGTTGGTTGCCTTTAAAATAAGACCTTTTCTTTTTCTCCTTTAAACTCAATAAATATATTGTGTTATGAAAATTTCTGAGTGACTTTATAAGACAAAGAAGAATGTCCTTAAAATACACCACACTACCAGTTCCCAAAGCAGATGTGTTTAAATTTTACCTGAAAAATACCTCTGGACTCAGGACTGAATAGCTTCCCAGTTGAAAGGGAGGAGATATGTAGGATCTCAGAAATGAAGCTGAGCAAGCAGGCCAGGGATTTAGCACAAGGACCCAAATTCAGTCCCCTGTACTGCCAAAAATAAAAATTTTAAAAAAGTTGAGCAGACAGGTTCTAACTAACTGTGTCCGAGGCCAGCCTGTGCCATGCCAACAGCTTCATCCACAAGGACGTGCCAGGTAGGTAGTTTCGTTCAGAGTGCATACAGATTTAATCCAGCAGATGCAACGCCTTGGGAAAGCAAAACCAAGGCAGAAACATCACAGCCTGCACAAATGCTCAGAGACAGAGAAAGAGGCCATCATAAAAAAGAGGCCCAGGGCCGGGGAGTTAGCTCAGTGGTTCCGGGGCCTGTCTCGCAAGCGCAAGGACCTGGGTTCGATTCCCCGGTAACCACATAACAATACTGGGCGTGGAGACACACACCCAGCAGCAACCAGTACCACATACCACAGTGCCGGGCGTGGTGGCTCACGCCTGTAATCCCAGCACTCAGGAGGCAGAGGCAGGAGGATTGTGATGTGAGTTTGAGGCTGAGCTCAGGGCCAGCCTGAACCACAAAGCGAGACCCTGTCTCAAAAAACCTAAAAAAAAAAAAAAACAAATAAATAAAAAGAGGCCCAGGCAGTTCTGTTCTAAGATGTCACTAAAGTTTCTAAAAACAAGTGATGCCCTGTGGCTGAAGAAGTGAGCTCAGACACCGCCAGTTTTCAGCAGTTCCGCACCTTCACGATGGCCTGAACGCACGTCTGAACAGCATTCTGTTTCGCACTATCAGGAGAGGAGCTAATAAGTTGAAAAAGATACACAACACTTTTTTATAAACTCAACTTTTTGTGAGATGCTTTTTCCCATCTCGGCTAATGTTAGTATTCTGGGCATATTTAAAGGAAAATAGATGCATCTGTAAGTTGGATAGATTAGAGGCAATGTCAGCGTAGAGTGGCTTTGTGGAAATAAGAGTCCATTGTGAGTCCAGGAATGTATTTGCCGGTGTCCATCAGGCACCTGCTAGGCCCGGTTGCCCTTCAGCAGAAGAGTGGTATCAGGTTTGCTCAGGGTTGCATGGCAGTGGAAACCTCCAGGTACATCCTCAACCCCAGAGCATGAGCTGTAGAGGGGCCAGGGAGACACAGGTAAACCCGGAAGAGTCTGGATTCCTATGACTGACCATTAGAATAAGCCCTCATTTGGTTCATTATTATGTCCTTTGTTATTTCAGCATCAGAGTTGTGGTCACAGTGGAACAGACAGAGGAAGAGCTGGAGAGAGCCGCATCCACCATCAAGGAAGTAGCACAGGCCATCCTGCTATAGGGTGACCCAGCAGCCAGTAGTGCCCACCCAGGACATACAGACAGGACTCCTTGGAGATACCTCAGGAGAACTCAGTGACGTCTGGTGGGATTGTTAGCAGGTGTTGTGGAAATAAGACCAAATGTGTGACTGCAAAAAGGATGGATGTTTGTTATTTTTTCAAAGAAATACATCAAAAACCCCATAAACTGATATTTCCAAGAGGAGAATTAATAACACCTAACCTAGTATTTAATTTGTTCTATTTAGTATTGTCTAAATGTTTTATTACAGTACTTTCATATTATTTTTGTTGTTTGAAACAGAAGTTTTAGTTTCTTTCCCAAGTGTGTTAATGATTCTATAAGTAAACCTTAATATTTCATAAAAAAGATTTTGCAGTAATTAATGCTAGCAGAAACACTTTGTAATGTGATACAGTTTACTACCGAAGATACAGTTCAACCACATCTTTTCCGTTTTTCATCATGTGAAAGTTAAATGGTGGCTGACATGCACAGAAACACTTTTTGTGTAATTATAAATTTTCCTATATTTGGACCCCAGAATTTTATATATACTAGATACTAATATTCTATTTCTAATCTGAGCTTCCCTAACCAGAGAATATTTGTTCTATTTCTTGAGCCATAATTTAAATCAAACACTATTTTATTTTAATATAAATATTGACCTTTACATTTATTATGTTTTGACTTCTAATTTGTTTTACAAAAACAGTTTTTGTGTTGATCCAAAAATATATATCATGTCCTAGATATTTTAAGATGCCTCAGATGTGCTTCTTTTTTTGTATGTTGGTTTTGCTAGGGACATAAAACTATGCGCCTTTTATAAATTAAGAAAAATGAGAACATTTTCATGTATGAGTTTCACGTCTCTAAAATAGCTGTGAAAACTTTAAAAATTAATTTTTAAGCTGTACTGTAGCTGTTTTGTCTTTAGTAAACCAAGTTAAACAATATAAAGGTTTATGCTATGTACCACAAAATAGTAAATATTAATTCCATCATCTTATTTAAAAGGCAAAAGATTAAAATTGTAAAACAGAGTCATTTTTATAATCTATGTTCATATTAAAAAGTGATCTTCAGTATCTTTTTAAATGATATAATTTTTAAATGTTTAATTTCTATTTTGCTTGAGGGATTTCATACAAATGTGCCTTGTGATTGCTGCTGCTTTAAAGACACAATACTGTCTAAGGATGAATCTGTTTTGTTTTGTTTTTTAATGAAATAAACCTACATGCCTCATGACCAGTCTTTTTGCATAAGTAGTGTTCAACAGTATAATCTCTTCATTTAAAAAACTTTTCTGCAAATGTACAGCAGTATTCTTCTTGGGTGTGCTTTTGTTTTGTTTTAGGAAATCATTTGTCCCTTTTTTTTTTTTATACCTGTTGTGGGCCTTTGGGATGGTGATTGGATCATGAAGATTCTGACCACCAGACTGTCTTGAAATTTCTTTCGCCTGATAAATCTTCTACCTTAATGTTAGTCTCAGAAAATCTCTGGACACAAGAAAAATACAAACAAACTTTCTGCCAAGCTGTAACACATTTTGTCTGGAGTCCAGCAGCCAGTGCAGTCCTCCTTCCGAGCAGAAACCTCCTGAGCTGAGCTTGCTCTTCAGTGGCAGCATTTCTATCAGCACTGTGATCTTCTGATCTCTGCCCAGAATCTCCCATCAAGTGTAGCCTCAGGTGTTCCCGTCTGCCTTTTCAGCTGGCTTCCCTGAACCTTTCCACCCTTCCAAAGCCAGTCCCAAAGGCTCCTGAATCACATGGTCAGGTACAGTCATATTGAGTATTCCTCTTGAAAATAAATCGTCTCAGTTACTTTTCTCGCATTTCTGAGACAAAATACCCAACACCGAAAGTTAAAGCAGGAAAGTTTTTTTTAGCTTACAGTTCATAGAAGTTTCAGCTTATAGTTGGCAGGCGCCAAGGTAAAGTGCTGTAGCAGAGGAGCATCACAGAGGGAGGAACAGCCCATGACAGGCAGGCAGTCAAGAGCAAGCAGTGTGCAGCAGTTCATGGCAGAACAAAGGTAGAAAACAACAGGGAGCCTTAACAGCATCTTTCTGCCCCTTTTGTCTTACCCAGATTTAGAGCATGCAGCACTCACACCCTTAATCCTAATTCCCTGAGTCTAGCATTGCTCCATGAATCAGTCAGAAACTGTAGATTCAGCCTTCTGTGGAAAAAAAAGAAACCCACCTATGATTGCATGAGGTTTTCAGGGGTCATCAAGACATATAACACCCACATCTTGAACCAAAGGTAGTGTCTGTGTATTAAAATTACAGGGACCAGAATCCAGTAACACACACCACAGAAAGTATATATTTGCCACAAACAGGATCAGACTGAGGCATAATGCTAAACAAAGACAGTCATCTCACATCTGAAGCAGTTACAAATTTCTCTTACAAAGAATAAGAGTGGTCTAATAAATCTCATTGGTAACTTTGCATATTAAAAGGGAATGGCTTGGGGGAATGGTATGGACACCATTTGGAATTCATTTCTCCTCAACATAGTTGCCCACAGGGAGAGGGAACCACATGATTGCCCTCCCCCCTTTTTTTTATCATCTACAGCTAAATTGAAAAGTAAGGCTTTGAAGCACATCTTTTCATCAAATTGGGGACTTAACTAATTGTACCTTTTGCACTTAGTTTTTATTCTTCCAAAAGAAATATTTTTTCTGTAATAAGCTACCAGTTGTAAGAAATTTAAAAATCTGATATGATAGGTAGGAAAGCTAAATTTTAAAATTATGAAAAAGAACAAAAAAAACTAATGTGCAAGCCTGATACAATCTTTCCTAGTTGACAGAAAACCTTGGCCCAGAAGCTGAGATATCCAAGCAAAATTATACCCACCTAAAACCGAATATGTCCACACGACCCCCCTAAAAAAAAATCAAATAAATAGTAATCACATCAAATAAAAATACCCATAACTCACACCTCCTTGGTCCAGCTCTAGAGCCATCTGGACAGCATGAGGACTACTGAAACAGAGAAACTGAGTTATCTCAGCAGCAGCATATGAGGAAAATGAGCATTTTCCAGTATTTCAATGGAAATAGAAGTGTGAATCAAGGATTTTCAAGGAAAGTCATATTTCAAGTAACAAAGTTAAAGAAATACAACATAAATGTGGAGCTCAGTGTTGTATTCCTGAAACATCTGCTAGGAAACATCAAGAGATGAGATTTCACCAAAGCTGTTGAACAATGAATAGTTAGATTTAAAAAAAAAAAAACTAGAGGGAAAGATAATGATGTGGGTAATGTATAAATGGTACTTAATCTGATAAAGAAATGATGGTAATTCCTGTAAGATGAGAGAAGAAAGGCAGAAAGCCACAGCTGACCTATTCAGCCAATAGAGTATAAGAGCATAAAAAAGTGAAAGGAAATCTTAGAAAATTAAGAGAAACACATTGTTAAGGAGCTTTGATTATAATTAGTAGAATAAAACCCAGAACCTTCCTAAATTCTTTAAAAAATACCACAGAGAGGTAAAAATAACAAATACAACACAGTATACAGAAAATACAAAACAATAGAAGTTGAGACTAAATAATCATGCCAGTAATGTACACACACTTTTTGTCCACTCCAAAGAACTTTTTACACTGTTCACAGAGCAAAACACAACCTGCTAGAGTAGATGGGGTGGCAGCCAGGATGTGGGAGACTAAGGCAGGAGGATTGTGTTTGAGGCCAGCCTGAGCTAGAGTTTAAACTCAGCTTAGGCTACATAGGGAAACACTGTCTCAAATAACAAAAAATTCTGCTATGTACAGTATAGAGAACACCTAAACTCAATGTCTCGAAAGTAATTTTTATATCAGAGAAGATAAAATTCAGGTCAGTAGACATTAATCATGTATTTACATGATTCAATAT
>PVIR01022654.1:0-27975 GCA_004026965.1 Petromus typicus
TAGAGTTATACAGCCACAAGCTATGCCTGGAGTCACCCAAAGCCAGAAGAAGCAAGGAAAGGTTCTCCTTGATGGCATTTAGAAGGACTATTATACCTCTATTTCAAACTTCATGCATTCAGAAAAGAGGAGAGAATAAATTTCTTTTGTTGTAAGCTACCCAGTTGTAATTTGTTACAATGGCTCCATGATGCATATGTCTTCTTCTACTTCCTGCTTTTTCTCCATTCAGATCTAATGTCCATGTGCATCATGTGGGTATCTGGACATCTTTGATGAATGGAGAGCCTTATTACTAATGAAAAGAATTTAAGTTTCAAATGGCTATAAGGCAACTGAATCTAACAATAGCCCTGAAGGTGCTAGATAGTGTTTTAGGCCAATTACTGTGTCCACTTGCCTAAGAAGTCCACTTATAAATTTTACTCCCAACTTGATAACTGTAACCAAAGTGCATCTGTGAAGTTAGAAAAATGGAAATATATTCCCTGCTGATAATGTGAACAGGTATACTTATATATTGCTAGAGGTGTTATAAATAGACTCAACAGTTGTGGATACTAATTTGGCAAAATAAAGTAAGAATCATAAATACAAATGTTTGACTTGAAATACTGCTTTAGGATTAGATTTTAAGGAACAACTTAATGTAGAAGGCAAGGAAAAAATTATACTAGGTTTGTCTGTGCCTCCCAAAAACAAACAAATGAATTTTGGGCTAGTAGCTAAGTAATATATGTTTCACTTGTTCCTATAATTATTTTTTAAATTTTATAAACACTCTACTAAATGGGAAAGATAAATGATAAAAACTAGAACTTAAAGAAGCTTTAATTCAATACATTCAGAAACCCTGAAATGGCCCAAACATGGTAGTTCGCACCTGTAATTCCAACACTTGGCACGTTGAGGCAGCAGAATCTTGTAGTGGACTTGGACTAGTAGTGAGACCTGGATCACAGAAACTAAACCAAAAAAGAACAGAGACTGAACAGTGGCACTGCCTCAGTCTAATAATTACTTATAAGAAAGAAGGGCATGTATGTGTGCACGTGTATGTGTGAGTGTGTGTGTGTGTGTGTGTGTGTGTGTGTGTGTGTGTGTGTGTGTGTGTGTGTATTTTAGGGTGGGAGATAAAATAGCCGTATGTCCTATTGGTGTTTATCAGAACTAGAGCTTCTGTTTTGAATAGATTATACTTTGAAAAAGACCTGGTAATTTCTACACATGCTCATGATGTGAAAAGAGATTAAACTACTCTCTAATAATATTGATTAACATTAATTAAATACTTAACCTTCTGCCAGGTGTGTTCTAAGCACTTTACATAATACCCTAGCTCAGAGCCAACACTCTAGAGAAGAGAGAAACTATTTCTTCTTCCCTGAATTAAATATGAATAGATTATGATAATCTGGGAGAGGAGGTAGAAATGATAGATCTTCCCTTAATCACACATGACATGTATGATATATAATAATTATAGTTGTATATACAGAATAATCCAAAGAGAATATATAAAAAGTTAAGTTTTGCTATAATTGAATACTCCAATTGTCAGCTACTTTTCTTCTTTGTAGGCTTCAAATCATCCATCTCTATAGTTTGGTCAATCTATATGTACTCCCTCATTTATTAATTATTTATTCTGTGCTTCGTTCTTACTGTTTTTATTATTAAATGTATGATTGTTTCATGTTTAGCTGAATATAATTTAAAATAATCAAATAAAACAAAAATGCTCAATTTTCACCCAAATTTGTCATTTACTTATTCTCCACATATCGATTTTTTTTTTTTTTTTTTTGAGACAGGGTCTCACCTTATAGTTCAGGCTGGCCCTGAGCTGAGCCTCAAACTCACATCACAACAATCCTCCTGCCTCTGCATCCCGAGTGCTGGGATTATAGGCGTGAGCCACCACACCCGCACTGTGGTTTGTGGTACTGATTGCTGTTGGGTGTGAGTCTCCATGCCCAGTATTGTATATGGTTACTGGGGATCAAACCCTGGCCCTTCCACTTGCAAGACAGGCACCGGGACCACTGAGCCAAATCCCTGACCCAACACATATAAATTTAAATAGCATTGTTTGTAGGGGGGAGGCTACAAAGAACTGGTAACTGGTAACCAAATAGAAGGGGGTCAAATTGCTTTAGTATAGTCTGCCTAGTCAAATGTAAGGTATTTTAATTATGTTTTATAAAGTTTCTCATTTTTTGCCTAAAAATCTCTTAGAAAATGCATGCTAACTTTTCACTTTTACCTTTCTTTTAAAATAAAGAGGACAGAATATTTTCATAATTACTACCTTTGAACATGTAATTGGTATTTTAGATAATCATAGTAGTTGTAATAGAACGTTTTGCTAAAAGAGGAAAAAGAATCAAATGAGATCATTGGTGCATATAATACTTACCTCTATCATGAGATGCTAATAGTTTCTCTATGTAGTTCCTATATAGTAACATAACCCCATTTCATTGTAGCTGGGATGAAAAGATGTTACGTGATTTCTTATGGTTATCAACCATTACCTGAAATTTGGGAACTAGATCCTATAGGTTGTGTGAAAAATATTATTAAGTTTTCTATTGAAAAGAATCCAGCAATTCTTCACTGACTATCAAAAACAAATGACAAATAGAAAATCAAGCTCTGTGGCCAGATGTTGTCAGACAGCTTCAATCAGGGGTTTGTGAACATGAATGTGCATCAAAGGTATTGAGAAGATTTGTTATCATAGATTTCTGGGTCCCTCAGAGACTCTCTAAAGTGGAATCTGTGGTTCTGTATTTTTTAAAACACATTTTAAGTGATGTAGAGACTGAAGATGTGAGGCCTGAATACTGGGAACTACTTTTATGAACAATGGAGATGATTCTTATTTTAAATAAATCCTGTGATAAGGCAAGTCCACAGTTGGGTAATTACTGCAAATATTCTCAGTTTATCAGTTTTGCTTTTTGGGCTGCTGTCATGTTCTCAGCATAATTGTTACAATGTAAAGTAGCTCGTGGAGAAATGAGACTGTTCTGTGAGTATAGAAAGGCATTGTTTTGTTATGCCTCTTTAAATTCAATCTTCTAGCTGCCCTAGAACATTGGTTTTTTTGGCCATAAATGTGTCCTATGTCCAGCCCTAACCAATCACTCACAAGAAGGAGTGGGATCATTGTGCTTCTTAGGCATATTGCCAAGTGCAGGAGGGTAAATATACACATAATCTTGATTCAGCCAGAAAGGAAGAGCGGGGAAAGGGCTTTGGGCTGGCAGCCATTTGCACCTTCTCTATTTAATGCTCTGAACTATTAGAGTTTAGTTTATGAGAGAAAGTGTATTAATAACAAATGGCCACTCCTCAGTACAATCTGTCTACTATTAGTGAGCATCCCAGTTCGCATTCTGTATTGTGATGGTATAATGTAAGTGGGTTACTCATAGAAGAGTAGAACTTGCTCCAAAGAAATAGGTGAATTTCCCTCAGGTGGAAATGAATTGCACAGAACAGATTTAAAATAATATCTAACCTTGTTTATTAGGAACAAAGCTTTATAATTTTGATTTTCTTGCCAAAGAGGAGTTGAAAGAGGTACTACATTCCTTGCTGGCCACATGAGAGTGAAGTTTTTAGGAGGGGCCACTGGAACAGGAGCACCAACACTTGTTACCCATAGAGGAAAGATATTTTTTGTTTCTGTCTTCCCTTAATCCATCTTTTCTTTTGTTCTTCTTCATGTCTGTCTCATGATACAATACCAGACAAACTGGAAATTTGGATATGAGGGCCAGAGGAAAATTGTAACAGTGCTTCAAGGGAGAAAATTACAAATAAAACAATATATTTCTTTCAGAATGTTCATGAATTTTTCTGACTCTGAGATGTGAGAATTTGCTTATTGCCCTATGTTAGGTGATAAAGAGGCTGTAGATATGAGATAAAGTAAATTCATAGCCTTTTGAGATGAAACCTTAATACTAGGAAACTCCTAAACTGTAACCATATAAAAAGGATATGAAGTTTTGCATATTTAGCAATTTTATTTTTAATACAATTTATTTAATTGCAAATTTATGTACATTTATTTTTAATAATGGTGTTTAACTGGCTCAGAAATTTCTTAAAAATTAAGGAAGAGGGAAGGTAGGGGAATATAAAGAAGGGCAAGAAAAATTTGATGGTTAAATAAAGGAAACAAAGCTTATGTATACAAGGGGTGCAGGGTTGTAGAGGGGGCGAGGGAATGGGAAAAATGAGACTCAAGATGTATCATGTATAGGCACAAATTCTCAATGTTAAATATGATCATAAGGTATGTATAAAATATACTAATAAAATCAATTAAAAATGTTTATGAGCTGGCATGAACCGGCTCCAGCAGATCCCTGAATATATTGTAGTATGCAGTGTGGTAGGCATTTAAAACAAGGCCAGGGTCTCATTTCCTCCCGTGTGGAGTCTCCACTTCATTCAATTCCTCCTACACAAGGGAAAGGAGTGGGTAGTTCAAACTGAATCACAACTGTAGACTTATCTGGAGCCCAGTTTCAAGGTCTATTTATATATCATGACCCTGCCTTTCAGGGTTCTGAGTATTCTAAGTAAAAGTCAGCTAGAATTCACACCATAAAATAATAGGTTTAATTATCCTCAGACACATCAACCTGTGCTTTACTATTCTTTTAGGCATTTCTTATTCCATTTAAGTTGACATATCACCACAAACAGTCAGAACTGCCATGAAAGACTATGTATGAACTGGTTGCAAGAAAGAGTCACTTTCAACTAGAGAAGGAAACAGTAGAAATCCAGAGATAAAAATGATGCTTCGATGTCTGCGATGGTGCCAAGATTGGACACTGAGGTGGCACTGCAGGTTAAGTGTAGTCATTGCTTCCATTAACCAATATGCCAACCCCTGAAGGTGCCAGTGTGTGGTGAGGAGAGCCACACTGACACTGGAAGATGTGGAAGGTGGAAGTGGCAGAGGACCTGGTGAGCCAGAGTCCAAGGCTGGGCTAGTCTGTGAGGTGTGAATGCAAAATATGCTGAATATTTAAATAAAGGTATCTTATCACAGTAAGAGATGCATTGTCATAATCCCCCTCTAAATACTTCTGGTTTCTAACATACTTTCTGCATCATTCTTGATACTTTCTGAAGCAGTTCTGGAAGTCTTCTTCCATGAGTGTCTTCACTTGAGGAGTAACTGACTTGTCCTGAATCAGTTCAAAAACTTACCTTTCATGGCCATTTTGACTTTGGAAAAGAGCCAGAAGTCACACTGGCCAGATTTGGTGGATGAGAACACATTATAATGTTTTTTCAAGTCTTTCTTCCCACTGAATGGTACTGCATAGCAGTATCACTATATTTTTCATCATGCTTCATAGACAACCAGTTACCAAAGAGAACTTCCAAGTCTACTTCAGAAAATAGCAAAAACAGTGGAACAGTATGTTCAAAATGAGAGGGAGTATTGTGAAGACACTTAATGGCAATGTCTCTTTTACTAAAATAAAATTTACTAAAAAAAATTTAAACACATCCTGTATATCTTGATCAGGCTGTGTAGATGTGTCCTTATTTATGACAACCAAAACCATGTGGGAAGGCAAAGGGCTGGGACATCATGAGTTGACAAGTAAAGATAATTCACCCAAAACATTTAGAAACAAAACAATTAAGCTTACTAGGACCTATAAATTGGAGGGTTCAAAGATTTAGTCATATTTAGTCACATATGTTGTATTTAATAATTAATAGAATGAATCATGCTACTGCATTTTCCATGTTACTATGAAAATACATTATTTATCTTTCTTGTTCTTTTGATTGTTATGGTCCTTATGAACAAAATATGTGCATCACTGCTGGAGTTTTAAAACACTGTGACAGTAATGCTTTGGGCAGTATATGGCAGACAGGCAGATATTGCTTGGATGACAGAAGGCTGAAAATTTCAAATTATGATGGAGCTGGGCAATTCAACATAATACATAAAATTGGCACTCTCCCAGCAAGCCCAGATGGTAGAGATGAGGCATTAGCAGCTCTTATTTTCTTAGCTTTGTATAACTGAGACAAGGAAAAAGTCAACAATGCATTTGTTTTTACCAAAATATAACTAATCAAAATGGGTTTCATTAATTAAATTTCTAATTAATGATACTCAAGGTGCTATAAGTTTTGAAATGAATAAGTAATTGGCTAAAGATGTTACCTTCACTACTCAGAGTTTAGGGATTCAGAGCATCAAGCTTGTTGAGGCTTCAGGTATTAAAGGAACTGAGGCATGAGCTGTTGTTCTGTCTTAGATGAGTCATCCTATAAGTGGGTGCCGCATGCAGGAACTAGCATGCTGAGTTCCAGTGTGCTTATCTTTTTACCCTGACATCCTCCTCAAGGGTCCTTATCCTTCTACTCACAGTCTTCTCTGCTTACTTTTTACAGCTCTTTATTGCTTATTGTTCACATCAACCCTTTCTCAGCTCCTATTGCAGACAAATCTTTACCTCATTCACACACAGCCCATCCTTCCTTCCTAAAAGACCAGGTGGGCAAAGTAATCCACTTCTCAGTTCTCAGATATTCTGAGCTTTCTTCCTTACAATCCTAACTCAAAATTAGAATTATTTACCAGATGTACCTTAATAATTTCTGGCAAAGAAAAAAGAAGAATTAAAAAACACATGAAGGAAGCTTTAAATAAAAGCACAAATGTTCTTTTTCTAAATGACTAATGTGATTTGGTAGCAGGTAGAATCTGTGGCTTTTTACAGCATGAAATGCAAGGGATATATAAGACTTCAGAGTCAAGAAGATCTGGCTTCAATTTTAGGTCAAGCATTCTTTCTTGAGTGTGTGTTACAGTTGTGTTGGCACTGTAGGATAAATTTTCATACCAGGATAATATTATGGAAGGTATTTTTCTGTAAGTTCAACAGTATCTGACAAAGGAGAGGAACAACGAATATTTGGCAGGAAAAAAAAACCAGTCTTCACACTTAGGCATTTTTTCCCTTTCCTGGAACTCTTGGGGGCAATTGAGGTCAATAGAAAGCCTCTCAGTGTACCCCAAATACTCTTCCTTCTACTGACTTACAACACAGTATCATTTACTATCTTGGAAGCCTTGTGATGGTCCTGGTGCTCTGTGTATTCCATACTGAGAGGGTATTCTTCAAGGTGACAGGGGTTATGATCCTCTGGAATCCTGCTTCCTACACTACAGATTCATCACAATTCATTGCTCTTTTTGAATGAGACACAGACATGCTGCTGTATCCATGGGTCTTCTTTTAGTCATAGAATGCAGAGTTACAAAACAGAAGAAGTTGCCTGAAGGTGGATGATTCTTGGTGATTGATTCTCAGTTGTTTGGGAAGAATACAATTCATATAGACATGGTTGTGGGAACCCACTTCTTCCATCAGTAGGACCTCAGGCTTTCTTCCAAACACTCTCCACTATGAAAAATAAATATGCATGAAGCAAGGTGACTTGAAATTGCCATTAGCCCTTGTTTTCACATTCTCAATATATAGAACTCAGAAATTTTGAGAGCTACTAATGGTCATGTTATCTTATGTTCCTTACATGACTGTCATCAACACCGTCGTCGTCATCATCATCATCATCATCATCATCATCATCATCATCGTCCTCATCATGTAACTTATCCATTCCACTCCTATGACATAACCATTACCTTTCCAGATGATCTTTTGGTTCTTAACTTAAGGATCCACTCTTCCATTACACATAAATTACTTGATGTGATCTTGTTTAAAATAGTCTCTTTTGGATTAACTCTGTTTCTTCCAATTTAAGAGTATGTATTTAGTAAACTTGTCATTGTTTTAGTGTTAAGTGTTTTTTCTTCTCCCCTTTCCTTCTACTTGTGCCATCAGAGTGCAGAAGAAATTGTGCTCAACTTTCACACTATTAGTTGTGGTGGGCTTAGGTGTCTATGTTGACATTATTATTGGCCTTCTTTTGAAGAAATGCTTCCTTCAGCTCAGGTGTTTGGGTCTTGGTGTGTATTTCTGCTATACCTTCAGTGATAGTTTGAGACTGAATGAACACATGTACAGAGTTCAATGGTTGGTGGAAGGGGAACATCAGCATCTCTCCATTTTCTGTTTCCTTACTTGTTTTATCAGGTGTTACTCTTGGGACTCAGAGGGTTCCCTTTACTCCTGGTTTTGAGCTGGTTAAGTTTTCAGCCTGCACTTCTGCAGCCTTTGTACAGTGGCAGGGGATTTCTGAATCTTTGTTACACCACAAACAAGCAGAAGAGGAAAAGCTATATTTTTGGCCATTCCGTTAAACACCTCATTCCACAAATAACTCTATTTTTGTAACACTTAGGATATGAGGAGGGGAAGCAAAGCAGGAGCTAAGAAGTTTTTTGGATATTCTTTCCAGTTGCTTGGCATGTCTGTTGTTGCTTCTGCTGTTGAGCTTCTGTCACCTTAAAAGTTTATTTATTATCCTTCTAGGCACATAGTCAGGGAATTAAGGCACTGAGTTTTAGGGAATCAACAGCCTTACCTTTGTCTTATCCTTTTCAATTTGTTCCTGGAATGAATTGTTTCTTCCTTTAGTGGCCAGAGGGATTTGTATTCTTCCTTCCTCTGTGTCAGAAGCTGTTTTTCCATTAAATTCCCTCTGGATAATACTCTATGTGCAGACTTCCAAGTTTTCCTCTTGATATGTAAAATTTAAGTTGTGAACTTTAGCAAAGCATTTTGTTCCTAAACAAAGCCTGGCTTACAAGACTGTTATGATAGGATTCATGAAACAATTTTTGAAGTTTAAAGCTTAACGGTGATTTCTTTACTCTAGGCAACATCTGACTTCTCTCAGAAATAAAAAGAAAGCATTTAACCAGAAGCCAGAGGCAACATGATTTATGGGGTTGGAAGAATCATTGTTTTAACCATCTCAAAATAGAATCTTCTTTATAAGAGCAAGGATCATGTTTCATTTTTGAACGCTAGCACCTAGCTCAGCATCTGCTGCACAGTAGACACTCAATAAATGTGTCTTGGATGAAGGGAGAGTTTTTTCAGATTCCACTTTATAGTATATCTTTGAGTAAAACAGTTTATGTCAAATTAACTAGGGAATGTCTGTGAATGAATGGAGCAGCACTTTGGACTATTGTGGACTTGGCTGGCCTGTTGCCCTGTATTTACCCAGTCCCACCTAACCCCCAGGGCCTAGTTAGTTACTTCATTTCTACTAAGATGATCTTTCAAGATCAGTATTTGCATCTCCTGAAAGCTGAATAAAAATCCAAATTTTGTGCCTCACCCTGAGGTAAGATAGAAGAAATAAACATAGAAAAAAGACAAATAAATAATAATTTAAAACTTGTACTTTTACGAACTTTGCGACATCAGGGTACAATCAAGATTACACTCAGTTGTCCATATTTGTACTCTGTAGGCTTGTTGTACTTCCTTTCTTCCAGGCTTATCACACCCCAAATCCTTTAAATATGTGATAAGTCCATAAATTAGCTTAGTTGATAAAGTAAAGGTCGGGAAACTAACCTTAAAATAAACAGATTCGAAGGTTTCAAAAGATGTTTTTAGGACAAACATCTTAAATCACTCGTTTAAAAATTTTAAAAAAACAACACAATAGATTAGGCCCTGTCTTTCATCTACAAAATAGTCCATATTTTCACATATAAAATAAGATATTATGTTTCTACCTGTGGAATAGCCATTGCTTTTTCCTGTAAACCATGCTCAAACTTTGAATAGATTCATAAATTCCTCATTTGCCTTGCTGAAAACACACAGTTCCAGCTATAGACTATAGTGTCCCTCTCTTCAGGGCTGACACTATTTCTTTGATTGTGTACTTTTAAAATTCTACCCAATAGGGCTGGGGATTTGGCTCAGTGGTTCCGGCACCTGTTTTGCAAGCGCAAGGACCTGGGTTCAATCCCCGGTTAACATCATACAATTCTGGGCGTGGAAACTCACTCCCAGCAGCAACCAGTACCATATACCACAGTGCTGGGCGTGGTGGCTCACTCCTGTAATCCCAGCACTTGGGAGGCACAGGCAGGAGCATTGCTGTGATGTGAGTTTGAGGCTGAGCTCAAGGCCAGCCTGAACCACAAAGCGAGACCCTGTCTCAAAAAAACCTTAAAAAAATAAAATAAAATAAAATTCTACCCAATAAATCTTCTTACGCTTCTTTTACATCCTGATAATGCATTTCTGTGGTGGAAGTCAGGCAACCTGCAATCTATTCCATAAGTCGGGTGAGTCATGGTTCTGCTGTCTGTTTTGGGGAACTCCAATGACAATCCTAAACTGAAGGAATGAAAAACTAACGGGAAGCAAGAACTAGCAGCGTATGGTTCACCAAGCTCTCCAGGTAATTTTGACATTTAATGTAAACATTTAACATATGTCTAACTCAGCCTCCTTCAAAGATAACTGTTAGGATTTATTTATTATGACCTTCATTTAGGCCACCTAATTGGAGCCTCAGCTTCTCTTGTACCTACCTGTATTTTATTGGACCAGAAACTCAGAGATTTCAGCTTCCTAGAGACCATGCAACAAAACCTGTTAGGAATCCTGTCAGCAGAGATGTTGAGATGGTAAAATTACTCTCGAGAAAAGTCAGTCCACTGAGCTTTATTAAAATCATTCATTATTTGATATGAATTTAAGGTTATGTGAGTGTGAATATATATTCTGAAACCCACCTCAGAGCTCTATTCTCAATAAGACATCATTTTAGAAGGAGTCTGTTCATCTGGCTTCCTGTCCCTGATGACCAATCTTACTGCTTTTCTTTGTTTAGTGTACAGAAGTATAAAATGTATCATTAGCAACTTAGATCAGATATTTTAAAGAAAGAGAACTTTAAGTAAATGAAACTTCACTGTTGAACATATAACAAAGATTCCCATAGTGGTTCAACTGAAGATGATTTTTAGCTATATACAACGAACTCCTGTCAATATAGAGTGTGGTTCTTATGGTATGTTTTTAGTACATTTTCACTAAAGCACTGTTGAAAACTTTAGGGAAATATCTCTGCCCTGCTATTTTTCTCTTGTTCTGGTTTGTAGTCATCCAATGAATTGCTTCTAAGTCCCCTCTATTCAGAGCCCCAAGATGTTTGCATTTGAATGACTCTCTTCCCTCATCCTAATTGCAGGCATTTCTGTTCTTTGTCAGCAAGTGCTCAAAGTTCACGTAGATAATAGAGAAGCTTCATCAACTGTATGTGCATAGCTTCTTCCTTTGATAGTAACTACTGTAAATTTCAATTCAATTCTGAAACTTGAAGAGCCTTGCTTGTCTAATGGCTGCAATCTGTCCCTCTGAGGACTTTCTTGTCTGTAGGTTTTTATCACAGCTTGCTCTTTCTCTTTGTGCTGAGTGCTTTCATCTCTGTGACATTTGTCACTCTGCATTGAATAGCTGCCATTAATCCTTTGATTGAAAAATGCTTTCTGATTTGATGTCATTATGAAAGTGTGTGTCCCAGCCCACCGCCCCAAGTCAGTTCCTGGTATTTCTCATGTACTTCTATCAAATATTTCCCATTTTACATACCAAATAAAATATTTTTGTTTCATTCTTCTTATGCATGACTATGTAAAATCAACAGATAAGTGATTTCATTAGAAACATAAGAAGATATCTGTTCAAAATGTAAAGAGAATTTGACCTTTTTGAGAGAAAGAATATAGAGTAGTATATTTAGGTAGCAAGACAAAGAGTCAAACTGTACGTGCTATGATCAAGGTTAACACTGAGTTTGAGAGGCATGAAAATAGTGAACTTTGTGAACATGGTTTAATTAACCCCCTTAGCAGGACTGTGAGTTCTTGGACTTGAGATCAAGATGGCAGAAGATCAGAATGATCTATTGGAAGTTGTAGAGACTCTCCTGAAAGCTGTAGTAACTGACGTGGTTACTTGTGGAAACCACTATGGGGAACAAGGTAA
Source organism: Petromus typicus (assembly GCA_004026965.1). NCBI lineage: Eukaryota > Metazoa > Chordata > Mammalia > Rodentia > Petromuridae > Petromus > Petromus typicus. The sequence goes on from PVIR01022654.1 coordinate 11,997, forward strand.
AGACAGCAAAGAAGAGAATGTTCGGTTGGAATAGTTGTCTGAGCACAGACCAAGTGAAGAGTAAGAATTAGTTCATTTTACTATAAATCTCATAAGAAACTTTACATGATACTCTGTTTCTAAATAGAGATCTTAGAACCAAGAAATTAATCTTGTTAAAATTTTCTGATCTGTTCATGCATCTTCTAGTCTGTTCTATTGATGCTTGAGTCTGTTTCTTTGCCAGTACCATACTTTTATTTTATCACAGTAGCTTTGCAGTATAGTTTCAAGTTGGGGATGTGATATCTGCTGCTGTGTCTTTGTTGCCCAGAGTTGCTTTGGTTTTTCTAGGTCTATTCTGGTTCTAGAATTTTTGATTTATGTTCTCTAGTTCTGTGAAATATACCATAGGGATTTTAATTGAGATTGCATTGAATCTATACAGCAGTTTTGGAAGTATGACCATTTTGACAATAGTGGTTCTTCCTAACTAGGAACAAGGAATGTCTTTTCATTTTCTGATATTCTCTTCTATCTCCTTTTATAGAGTATTATGGTTTTCAAAGTAGAACTCTTTTACTCCCTTTGTAAGACTGATTCCTAGATATTACTAAGCCAGCTCGTCTTTGACAAAGGAGCCAAACACCCTCAATGGAGGAATGATAGCCACTTTAATAAATGTTACTGGAAAAACTGATTTTAACCTGCCAAAAATTAAAACTAGACCTATGTCTTTCACCATGAACTAAACTAAAATAGAAGTAGATTCAAGACCTAATTATTAAAACAGATACACTAAACCTGCTGGAAAATAACTTAGGCAAAACTCTTGAAGACATTGGCATAGAGAAAGACTTCATGAACAAAACCTCACTGACACAAAGAATCAACAACTGTGATCTCATCTTATTAAAGACCTTCTGCACAGCAAGTGAAACCACCAACAGAAAGACAATCTATAATTTGGGGAAAAAATTTTACTATCTGCTCCTCAGACAAAGGACTACTATCTAGAATTATAAAGAACTTAAAAAATCAGGCCTGTAAAATTTAAAGACCCAGTTCAAAACTGGGCATCTGAAATGAATAGACATTTTTCAGATGAAGAAGTAGAAACAGCAAGTAAGCATATAAAGAAAGTTCAACTTCACTGGTTATTTGAGAGATGCAGATGAGAACAACACTGATATTCCATCCCACCGCAGAAAGAAAGGCTGCTACCATGAAATCAACCTATAACAAATGCTGGTGGAGTTGTGGATGGGAATGTAGACAAGTACAATTACTATTGATATAAGTATGGAATTTCCTCCAAAAACTAGGATTAGAGGTCTCATTTGACCCTGCTATTGCATTGGTGAGTATATTCATGAAAAAATTAAAAGTATCATACCAAAGTGACATATGTATACATATGTTTATAGCAGTATATTTTGTAATAGCTAAATCTTGGAAACACCTCAAAAGCCCATCAACTGCTTAGTGAATAAAGAAGATGTGGGTATTTTTTTTAAAATGAAATGAAGTCTATGTAGGCATAAAGACAAACGAGACATTTATACTTATATGGCTATACTTTAAGTCCACATTCATAAGTGCATTGTATAGGACATGTGTAAATACCATATTGTTTCTCTAATGTGAGAAACTGAAGGTGTAAGTAAGGTCCAAAATATATACTAAGTATCGTGAAATAGTAAGAAAATATTCAAAGGGTAAGGAAAGCTAAGGTGGGAACAAGGAAAAGCAAAGAAAGGAGAGAAAAAGATTGATAGTAACAAGGAAAAATAGAAAAAAGCTTATGTATATGGTGGGTAGAGTGGTTGAAGGGAGGGCAAGGGCATAGGAAAATATAAGAATCAAGATATATTATGTACAGACTCAAATTATCAAGATAAAGGTGATCATAATGTACACCTAAACTCTACCCATAAATTCAATAAAGGAAAAAAATCCTAATCTGTGCCATAGAAATTTATATAATATGTAATTAGAGTCAAACCCAGAGATTAGTTTTATCGAGTGGCCCAAGTGAATTTGCTTTATTTTTCACAACTCTGGTCTTAAGATTAAAGGCCAAATTATTAACCATAAAAATTAGTGCCTTCTAAGAGTTTTCAGGGCTAAATTTATGTATTTTTTTCTTCTATGAAGTAATCTTTAATATCATTGAATATAAAGAAACTTTCTTCATACTGCTGCTTTCCATTGTCTTACCATACAATTTTCAGAACTGAAGAAGGGCTGCTCATTTACATTTCTGTCCTCCTGTACAGGCTGATGAGGGACTTCCAATTGCTTTGGTTTTTTTCCAATGTGTAGCTCAATGTTTAGCAAAGAATGAGCTCACCCGAAAATCAGTGTGTTGTACTATATCTTCATTGCTACCAAATTAAATTATTCCCCTCTGTTTAGGGGAACAGACACTGTCAACTTATGTTACAAATTAATTACAAAACCATTACTTCATGAGAGTGCATAATGATATCTTGTGATGTCAGTGCTTGGCCTCTGTATCAGAGCATTGGTGATACCAAGTAGTGTCTTCATAATTTAAGTTGAGAAATGTTGCTTCCTCCTTTTTCTGGAGATGATTGTTTTAGTTCTTTTCTTGCATACACACTTGTGGATCTATAGAAATCCCTCACGGAGCACTTATTCCATATTCCCTCCCTTGAGTGATAAACTCTTGAGCTGTTCTTATAAGCATATCACTCTCCCCCTGCACTTTCCCATTTTTGTCTTGGTTCTCTTTTTACATACAGTTTCAGGCTTTTTGCCCAAGCAGAAAACTGACCAGAAGAATGAATATTCTTGGTGGTTCTAACTCAGCTACCTTTTATATTACATATCTTTTGTTAAGAAATGTTGAAAGTATATTTCATTAATTTCTCTCTCTTGCTCTGCAATTCTGTATGCTCAGCTAATTATAGCATTCAAATTCTAAAGTCTATAAATATCAAAGATATTTCATCATATTTGTTTGTCCATAAGCCCTGGGGGAATATACTTCCTTACTTTCCCCAATAAGCTTTTCTCTTCAAGCTTCATGCTGATCGTATGATAGCAGTGGAAGCCATTGTTCTCCAACACAGGAAATGTCTGGCACAAGAACGATGCTAGTCTCCCTTTTTCTTGTACCCTGATCTCTACAGGTAGCTGTCTTAGTTCCTTTTTGCCACTTGGTTTTTAGGGGTGGGATCAAGAAGTAGACTGTTTAAAATGCAGTCACCAATTACATCAAGGTTAATTGAGGCAGAGGTGAACAGAGAAGGAATTCAAGTTTTTATGTTGGTGCTTTCAAGTGATAATCATTCACCAAATAAGTAGCCTACAAGTATAAGTACCGGTAGGTATTTGGGAAAACATAAATAATTTTTTTGTAATGTAAATTTTTCCTGTACAGAGACAAATTAAGAGTGAATATTCACATCTCAAAATTGCATCAAAGTGTAAGGATGTTTAACTACTGGGCAACATGTGACACATGCTTAATTTGGGCAGAATAGTGGAAGGGAAAGATTTTGTGTGGTGAGGTAAGCAGAAACCAGCTGCCTCATAAAACCCTGACAATTGGTAAGGGAGGAATTCAATCATGATGGAACTGATTTTCAACTCATGATAACCAGCTTATAGTCTTTCTGTTCATTTTTACTAATTTCTAGTAAATAGAGAATTATGTGATAAAGACAGAGGCACATGGAGCTTTTAAATTTGACTTAGAAATCTTACTCTAAGATTGGCCAGATCTAGCATGGTTCCTCAAAGGCAGCTGTCTCTCTCCATTTTTTTCACTGCCAGTGGTGCTTTGACTTATTCAGGAATGAATTAAGCATAGATAAGAATTTAATTACTGTTTAATTTTTTATGCTCAAACATCTCAAAATATAATTACCAAATGCTATAAAATCATAATAGAAAAAGCTACTGAGTATTTACGATGCATTTGAAATTGACTGATATATATATATATATATATATATATATATATATATATATATCCTGAAAAATAATGCAGTAATACAGACAATTCTTAATGTCCCTAATTATAACCACATGCTTTGAAATATCTGAGATCAAAATAAATTTGCAGGAGTGATATGAGAAATAGTCAGCATAGCTAGTACTTAAGAACATGTTTCACCTTCATAGCTTCATTCTTTCAATCGTGAGCATGACCTTCCAAGTTAAGGATTATAATTCTTATTTTATCAACAGGAATATGAAACTAATATCCTAAAATCACACTGTTAGTAGTTGGTGAGACTATAATTTGAATCCTGATGTATAAGACTCCTTCATTTATATTATCTCTCTCCTTCTTTGCAGTCAGAAATTGAGTATACCAGGTTAAAGTTTGGTCAAAGATCAAAAATCACACATTCTTACAGTTGCTACAGTTTTATTCCTAACAAGAAAAAATAAATATTTATATTTCTCTGGCTCTTTGTCTTATACATATTAACTTGTTGAGTTTGTTACTCATAGTCATTGTTGTTGAAGTTTAGGATGCCTAGCAAATTTAATTTGGATATAAAATCAACAAGAATATTGACACACTGAATATTGACACAGCCAGGGGGAATAGAGTTCAATATGGATTTTAACTCCTAAGTGGGAGATTCTGACTCTATTTTGTGCCAAGCAGCAGTAGTTTTAAAATTGTACTCAACACAAATTTAGGCTATAAGGATAGAAGCATGTGTAAGAAGAACTAAAAGGTAATGTGTGGTCAAGAAAATACATGAAAAATGCCATATACCAGTGTGTGCACATGTTGCCATGGCAGCAGAAGGAAGATCCCTATCTAGACCTCACACATGGTTAGAAGAAGTGCCTGATGTGAGTTTTGAAGATTATTAATGAGAAAGTACAAGATAACATTTTAATGTAAAATAAAAGCCAAAGGATGGTTATGTGAGAAAGCAGTTTCATCTATTGATAAATCAGTTTTTCTCTATTTAAGAGAGCAATAAGAAAAAGGTATAAAATTGTAGTATTGGAGTTGGTCCCAGAGTTTATGTACTACAATTTTCTCTTCTATTTTAAGAATTCTTACTCAGAAAGCTTTAGAGTATTACTCAAGGAAACATTCTCCTTGTTATTTCCTTGCATGTAACTTATGTTTTAGAAAGAAACAGAACTAAATATGAAAAGAAAAACTCTAGGCTTCTGATATGCTCCTGAAAAACTGTGCTTTGGTTTTTGGATTCCCCACAGCATATAGACCTTTCCTTGGAATAGGTAGATATTCAGCACTGAGGAGCTGTTTTACCGGACTGGCACACAGGAAGTGGTGCAATATGAAATGTAATCGTTTTGTTGACTACACGGCAAGATAGCCTTGCTTGTTTCTGTGACACTTATTGATGCTGAAGGGTGTGTTGACGGAGAGCACAAGCAGAAGGGATCAGTCAGGCCCTTTACAGCTCTCCCAGTGGGAGGGAGAGCCACACACATTTTGTAAGGGTGGCTGGGTAATGAGGAAATGGTTATGGAAATTATTTCATAGATCCTTATTTTCATCAGGATAAAGGTTAATCTTCAAATAAGTGCTAATCATATAAGACACAACTACCAACTGTGCAAAGAATCTCACTTTACATGTACTGCAATGCTGACAGGTAGCTTAGTAGTAGAGTCATTTTAGAGATAAAATAGTTATAAGTATGTATTCTAGTCCTTTTTATTAAAATCAGTATTGAGAAATCTACAGCTCAAAATATTTTCTTCTCTCAAATTGTCCCAAGTGTTTGCTCACTTTATTAATTTACTGGCCAGGAGGCAATCCTTATTATTTTATTAAGCTGATAAGCCTAGCTCATAATGCAGACTTCTCTTTAAACCAGTGTTTCCATAGATGTAGAAAAGTTGATAGCTTTGTTAAAAGCTTCAGCAAGATAAAAACAAACTTTGAATAATTTCATTATCTATTTCTTTAATATTTGTTTGTCCAAATACATATGTGTTGTCTAATATAGTTAAATGGTTTAACTCATGCTGTATATTCTTATGAGAAGATCTAGGTGTTTTGAGAATGATACTAAAATTTGAAAAGAAAGATAAAGGAAAGAAATATGAAGTCACTTATGATAGCTCCATAAATTTGCCATAATCTGGACAAAGCTGTTTCATTTTTGTTTCCGCATAAACCCTCACATGAAATTCAACAAAAATAGAATATTACATTTATGTTTGAAATAATATTCTGAGCATGTTATGGTTTATATCTGTATGTCCCCTCAAAGCCTCAGGCAATCATAGGTGAGGCTTTTGGAGGTGGTTTGATCTAGAGTATATAATGGTAAAGTTATGAATGTGATGTTGGGATTAAGGGTGCTCTACCCCGAATGTGAGTGCTAGTCAAAGTCAAAGGGTGGCAAGCCTGGACAGAGCATAAAGGAGGTTGCTGCCCCATCATTTCACGCTTTGCAGCCTTCTACCCACCATAACTGTTTCCCCTCTGATGTCTCTCTGGCATAATACCCTGCCTTGGAGCCAGCCACCTATGAACTGAAATCTTTATGAACTGTGAACTACAATAGACCTTTCCTCCTTTAACTTTGAGTATCAGGTATTTTTCTCAGCAATAACAAAAGTAACTTAGACAGAGCATATGGAAGTCTCTTCTTTTTCTAATGAGAAGAATAAAAGAAAATTTAAGTTAACTACATTCAGTAGCAGATGCCCACCATATGTCAATCACTGTCTGATGCACATGTATTTCCAAAAGTTTAAAAAAATGTACAAATTTTTCACTTCACAGAAATGTAAACTTTAAATGACACAGATGCATCCATTACATTAGTATGGTAATTTACTCAGTCACATTGCATATTTAATATTACATCCATTTTGAACATTCCTTTTTCTAATCTCATATTCACAAAACAATTTTCTTCAAGCTTTTATATTCAACCAATAGCAATTTTAAACTTATCGCTAAAGCCATTTTTTTGGTCCATCTATTTTACAGATGAAAAATATAGTTTTTACTTTAATTCAAGATATTGATGGTGTGCTATAACAATTCATATATGTATCAATATTATTATTGTTTTTATTCTTCTTGTGGGTATATATTAATAGTTTCCCTAGAATAGCTACTTACTTTAATGTGCTTTTAAGCAACTGTTGAAAGGTTACTTTGCAGTGGCAATCAATGATGGCAGTGATGCATCCTAATTGTAAGAATAATTACTAGTTTGTGCTAAAGTTTTGCCCTTTGTGTTGAGTCTGCAAGGTGACTTCTCAAAACATTGTAACTAACCCTGATTGAGGTTATTTTTTGATAATATAACTCCCTAAACAGTTTTATTCCTTAAAAATAAACACTTGAGATGCTTTCTCCCAAATACTACAACAATTTTAGAGTTTTAAAAATAACTCCTTTGCCAATGGAGGACTTTTTATGGAAACATAGTTCTGTCCATGTTTAGGTGTGTATTTTGAAAATACAGAATCCATTCTTAGGATTATATCATCTCCTTGAGTTCTCTTTTTCTCTCACAAGACAGTACTTGCTCATAACTATATCTTTACAATCATCCGTTTATTTTTAAAGAGAAGTCAATGCATGGTAGATGATCCTTTTAAGGTCAATCCTTGTTTACATTCAGACAGTTTATCTCTCTAGAGGGTCAAAGTCAACAACACCCATACAGCAGAATGAGGATCCAGATTGCAAGTAATTGGAAGAATTGCTTCTAGCATAAATTCTATGTAGAACTGTACCATTAACAGATATATTCTGAATATCTAGGCCAACCAGTAGAATATCCCTACATTATAATTGGTCAAGTAGCATCAATCCTTTACTTCAAAATTACCCTTATCTTAATCCCCTTAGCCAGTGTAATAGAGAACAAATTACTGAAATGATAACTTGCCCTAATAGTATAAAAATTACCCTGGTCTTGTAAGCCAGAAATGGAAGTTTATTCCTTAGGACACTTCAAGGAAGAAGAACATCTCTTCACCCAGCAATGGTTCAAAGACTTCTAAGTATGTTACCTAGTGTATTTTGAGCTAAAGTTTGCTCTTCCCTTCATGTTCCATAGTGTCAAGAGGAGTTCTTTCCATCGTGCTGTATCCCATTTTAAAGATGACAGATTGATCTATGCTGCAGGTCCATTCCAAATCCTGTTGACATTTTTTTTGTTACCAATCATCATTACAATAGTTCAGCTATCATAGTATAAGGGTTGGAAATAGTCTTGACATTTTAATTCCTTTAGCAGGTGACTTTGCTTGCTTAACCCAGGGCTGCAACATAATTCCATGATAAACACTGTCACAATAAAACATTATCTTATGCCTATGATTTGGAAAACTCAGAAGATGATTAATTTTGGAAAGCAATGGGGGTATTTGTCCTAAAAAATGTATGCCTTCCATTTTATTTCAATCTACAGGCAAGCCATAAATAACCATTGTCAAAATATAACATCATCTTGCTGAGATGTTGTGCATCCTGCCTTTCTGCAATAAAAATTTTGCATATATGTTTTCTATAAAATTGTGTTGCTTCATGCACAAAACACACAATTCAATATTTCATGAAGCTATTAATAGTGCATTTTTAAAATTATGCAATTTAAAATGTATAATACAGGGACAAGTAGATATTTTTCTCTAAGTCACAGAACTGGCAAATAAATGAATAACATATTTGCAATGCTTCTTATGAAAGTAAAATTGTAAATCAAAATGGTTCACACAAATTGGATTTATTTTGCATATTTTGAATTATACTAGAAATAATTTCAATCTCTGACAGTCTGTTAATAATAGAATCAAATAGTCTCTTTAATTCAGGTCAATAAAATTGGATGCAATCTTCACATAGCACAAGACAACTGTTATGGCTTAGTTTTAAAATACTCCCCAAATCCACATGTACTTGGAAGATGATTGAATTATCTGGGCCTTAAAGCTGCCTTGCTGTTAGTAGGCAGGGTCTCTTTGAAAGAGGTATATTGCTGTGAGTGTGATTTGGAAGTGTGTATGTCCCTTTCTGACTTTTCCCTGGACACTGCTTCCTGGCTATTATGAGGTGAGAGGATTCCTCCAAAAGACCTTTTCTCTATGGCCCTCCTGGCTTGGAGCATAAATAAGCCAAAATTAACTTCTCTTCCTTTAAGTTGCAAGTGTTGAGTATTTTGTCCCAGTGACAAAGAAAATGACCAAAACCAACAACTTTGTCTACTATCAAATTTTTTTCATGATAAAACCAGGACCTAATACAAACAAAAGAAAACATTTTTATGATTAAAGTACATTTAATAAAAATGTATAATTTTAGAAGAATCGTATTATGCAGCAAAATGCATGTTAAATGAACATTGTGGAAATTTTGCTCATTCAATACTGATTCCTCAGCCCATAAAGGTTCATTGGTTAGCTAGCCTCAAAGAAAAATTTAAGGTTTGTCTTTTTAAACTCCCAATTGAAGGTATGATTGCTCAGGTTAAAGAAAAACCCTTGCCATCACTTGAGTTACCTCAGGACAAGGTTGAAGTCCTGAAACCCTGACAATTAGGCTCCAATATTTTTCTACAATATTAAGACAAGTGTAATAGTTATGACTCACACAGATATGGTTGGTCAAATCTGTGTCATGCCCTGGCACAGTAGTCATAAATAATTTTTCTGTCATCTAAATGTCTGTAACAATAACAGCAGTGTATCTCTTGCAATGATACAACATTCTCCCTTGAATTAAGGCATCAAGTCAATATCTTGTTTCTTCAACTAAACAGCATATGCTTTGAAAAGAAATGAGCATTCTTTATTTATCCCAATGTCATTTAATCTTGGACATCCACATAGTATGTATGTAATACTTGTGGAGTAAAGAAATCCAAGAAATGAAATAAAGGTATCTTTTGAGAATCATCAAACAGAACCTAACAATTAACCAATCAGAGAAAAATTAACTGACAAACCACATATAGAACTAGGAAATAGAAAGCTCTAGAATGAAGAATTGCTTATCAGAATTTACTCAATTCTGTGAAAACTAGTTTAATCTTTATGCACAAAATCATAATTCAAAAGACTAAGAAAACAGCCCTTTCTCCTAAATTTTTAATTAAAAAGCTCAGTTCTTTTTACTAGTCATAGTAACTTTGACTTTCAAGTATGTCATTAAGCAAAGTAATATCTAATGCTTTGAGAATTACTGACTAGACTGACTACTACTTCCCAACTATGTCATATGGTAATAACTAACTAGGCATGCTTCTCACTGTGACTTTTCAACCAGTAGTTTTGGTACCTTCTGGGACTTGACCTACAGACTTTTAGCTGCTAGTTTGGATCTACTGAATCCAGATTTGCATTTTTAAAAAGCTGTATCATTTTTAGTTTGAGAAATATTGACTTCAGACATTTGTTCAAAGTATTGATTTTTGGGTTCTAATTTGTAGATTCTAATGTCCTACGTGAATTCTGCAAGCCTTGTTTTTAGTGCCAGTGCTTTTGTTAAATTATAGAGTATATTTACAAACTACTAAAGTTGTGCAATCCAGGACAGAATGTTTTAATTAAAGACTCCACAAATTTTTTTTCTGATACAGTACTAAATATCTTATACATTAAAGGGAAAGAATTAGGAAAAAACTATCAGATAATCAGCAATAGGGAGATTTGATGTTTCTGCAGTACAAATTTGTGAGTAGATAGTAACTAGTTTTAGAAATTTTAGCTCAGTTTGTTAGAGGTATTCTAATATTGTATTGTGTGCTTATTTTCTTTAGTAACAATTCATTTTTTAAGGCTAGTATCTCTTTGGCATACATGTTTGTGCTATAATATTATGAAACAGTATCCTAGGATATTTCAGATGCTTAGGGATGGCTACTCGTGTAAAGAGTATGACACAACAGATTGCCCAAAATTATATGTACATGGAGAATTGTATGTGCATAATTTAATGTATTCTTATATTTATATTCATAAAAATATATAGTTTGGTGTATGTGTGCAAATATATATTAACATAAAACATAAATCAGTGTATTTAAGTAACTATTTTATCAAACACCTGGAGAAAGGGATGGGCTTATAGTCGTATTTTTCTTAATCATTTTAAGGTTTTGATTATACATGTATTTAGCCAGATCAATTGCCAAAATAATGAAGGACAGGTGTGAACCAAATACACTGTAAATCTGCTTGTAGCACTTGCCTCAGTGAGAATAATTCATTTCAAAGCAATTCAAAGGTGTCAAGGTGAGCAGAGAGTTCTGGTCATTCAGAGGTGTTCCTGGAGAAGCTATTTAGAACTAAAAAGTATAGGTAGCACAGAGACTACACCCAAAGATTTGTCCCTGTAGAAATGATGAGCTGACAAACAAGCTGTATGATGAGCATGAATCCCTTTATTCTCAGCAACAAAGGCTCAAAGGAAACAATGCCAAACTGACCATAAACAAAGTGTCCTCCTTCATCTCCTCCAGAACCTCTTTTGTGTCAGCAGCCTATGTCTGTGAAGTTGCCGGGGTAGCCTCAGTGTGATGTTTGGAGTGTTTTGTTTGAACTGCTGTTTGGGAATACTGATGTTTAGAACTATTATGGAAGGTTGCCCCAAGCTTTTCTATTTTCTGCAAAACACTTCCTTTTGTATTTATCTCTGTGCATACTGCTTGTCTGTGTAATGATTTGTCTGCATATTCATGAACATCTTTCATTATTTCATTATTGAAATTTTCATTATTTCATTCGTTTCATCTTTCATTCTGTGTTTTTTGTGTGTAAGTGCTAATATTTCAGTTTCTCAGAGAGAGAGGATTCTATCATTTAAATTATATAAATAGTACTTATGAAGTATTAGTGCTTACTACGCTGTCTAGGTGTAATGAGAAGGGCTGTTTTGCCATTTGATATTCAATATATAAATACTTATTCTATATCTGTTATATCATATGTATAGGTTTAATGATAGGGACATACAATAGATGTAATCCTTTCTTTTAGAGAACTTCATTTTACAGCAAAGATGATCAAGTGGACTTCAGAGTGGCAAGTATTTGACAGGAGGAGAAAGCACTGTATCAGCATCTAGCCTGGAAGTGGGAGTAGAGGAAGATTTCCAAAGCAAGTGGTGTTGAACAAGACTCTCACAATCAGGAGTCACAGTTGAAGGTGGTAGAGTGCGAATTCCAGACTGAAGGAAGAGCATGTAGCAAGTCTCCTTTGCTAGAGAGAACATAGAAAATTTAAAGACCTAGAAGAGAGCCTGGGCCTGCATCTTAGAGCAATAATACTTGGCATCTATGAAAGGCACCGCAGCTGCTCCTATAGTGTATCGCTCACTACTCAAAACTATCTCTGTTGACATTTGAGTGGATGAAGTTAATAGGGATGAAGTAAATTCCTTGCTCAAGAGTACAAGTGATCCTTATGTTTTCATGCTGGATTCGTATTCTCCACCGTGACTGTCTTCTGCAGTGTAAAGTGTTGTGACCCAGTGCATATAAACTGTTAGATCATCTTCCAGTGTGGAGAAATCTAGTTCTTTCTGTAGTAGTTACCTGGCTTATCAGTGAAAACTCCTCTTCTGCTGTGATTTTGGAAGGAAATACTCTTTCTAGGGACTCCTGGGGAAAAAAGCCCCAGAGAGACACCTGGAGAGGTTAATTAACTCAGAGTTGGCAATAATTAAAATCTAAATAACAAAAAGAATAATTTATTGGGCTAAAAATCTCACAGAAAAGTACAAATCTAATGAATATCAGGAAAAAGTAATGGTTTAGAAATTATTTAAGGTGAGAGAATCTTACCCTAATTATAATTTTATACAACAACTAGTTACAGGATTTTATTTAGCAAATGATTTTTAATTATCTATTCATATTTTTGCGGAAAATGGCTTTTGAAACTATAAATAAGAGAAACCTAAACTGTAAGTTGAAAATTCATTCTTCATCATTTAAAAGTATCTTAAGGTGGTGATGCCCAGTGGACAATATACGTGCTTTGAAACCCATTTTCCTACTTGCTACAAAGAAATTATTTTCTTTGGTCTCCACTCACTGGATTGGAACAAAGTCTAGTTTCTGAGGTAATGTGATAATGAATCAACTAAAAAGTAACATTTTATGTTCAAAATCTAGTTACTTGGTAATGAATTTTTGATTTTTTAAAAAACTTTTCATCAAATCACCTTCTATCTTCTTAAATTTAAAAGAAAAATGAAACTGTTGATGCAAAGGCATTTGGTAAAGTGTAAACCATTTTGTAAATATTGCTATAACATGGCCTGGTTATTGGATGGTGTTAAATATTGCTAGGTAAGTTCACTATTAATGGAAGATTTAAGACATTGATTTGAACAGAAAGCATCCTTAGGCAGGAGTAGTGTGGAGACAAGGAGATTTGTCACCTGTCATAAAATCATCCAAAACTTGGAATTGAAAGAAGTTTGGCCAGTGTCTCAGTGTCACTTGAGCATTGTCAACCTACCCATGGATTATTTAATTTTCTAGGAGGATATACTTTTGTTTTATTATTGTTTATTGCAAAATCAACTGAAAGTTGCCTGTTAACTTGCAGATTTTTGTCTGGTAAAGAAGCACATTTCTAGTACAGATGCAAATGACTAGACAAGTCCAGTGATTAGTTTCTGATTCTGCAGGACTCATCTGCCCCTTCTGTGACTTGGCGGCCTCTTCCAGCAGCTCTTTCTGGAAGACTGTAGACATCTGTTTCTCAGATGCTCTGGGAATCAGCTCCACTCTGCTGCTGGCCTCCTCACTTGTGAAATAAATAAATCTTTCATGTATTCATAGCATCCTACATTTGCAGAATACTTTTAGAGATTTGAAAATAAAGTTCAACAATTTTAAAGAAAATTTACTCCCAGTAGAGGTTTTCTAAGGACAAGGCAAGAAAAAGAGAAAAGAACACATCTGTGGTCTCAGCTACAAAACACTATCCTTCACAAGTGGGTGGTAGAGACATTAAGCGCTGCTCTACTTATGAGATTTATTTGTAGAAGAATGATGAAATAGAATTTTCTATGAAATGAAAAAGGTAACACACCACACAGTTACTTTGAGATATACCGTAAGATAAACAAATTTAAATATAATAGTTATTATTGTTTAGAACAACATAAATATTCTAGTAATCTTGTCTAGTGTATTGTGTTCTGGAGACTTATCTTTTCTTTGTAATTATCCATTGGTTTTCCTTTGCTTTGCTGGCAGGAGAAGGCAGAAGCTTGCTTGCTTGTTTGCTTAATTTCTTTTTTGACAAGTTTCTTGCTGTTAGTTCAGGATGGCCCGGAACTCATGACATGCTCCTGCCTCGGCCTCCCAAGTGCTTGGATTACAGGCTTGTGCCACCACACTTGCCATGAAGCTTCTTTCTAGAGGGAGTCAGTGAATTGAAGTTGATAGAGAATCTTTAACATATTTTGAGTTCCTGGGAGGGTAGCCAAGTAGCCTCATTTTTCAAGGGAGGGACAAAAATTTGCTCTGTCTGAAAGGTCTGAAAGGAAAAGTCTAGAAGGAGATTGGGTATAGGAAGATGCATGTGGTTCTGGCCTCTGAAATAGTGTTTTAAACCTTAGCTTGCCCCAAACAAGAATTCTGCAATAGGCCTCAGTCAAGAAACAGCATATGGGACATGATAGACCAGGAGGAGGGGTTCCTGGGTCAGAACCCCCAGTGCTAACATGATAATAGGAACCAGTGCTGTGCTCTATTCTGCTTCCATTTTCAAACTAAGCTCTACTCTGAGGCAATTTGCCCCCTTGTGGTTGCAGCTGGATATGCAAATTATAATGTCCCCAAATTCTAGTTTTTAAACCAATGAAAACACGGTGTCAGGAAATTACTGTCTGGCTCAGCTTGGCACTGTGAGAACGGGAAAGATGAGATAATGATGAGAGGTTAGAGAGATGTCATTTAAAAATATATCCTATAGGAATTCACCATGGTAAGAACACATGAAAGTTCTTAAAACAACATCAAAATTTATTTAAGGTAAGTTAATGAAAAAGTACAGTGTGTGTATATTTCCAGATCAAATAATAAGTAATATTAGTCCAAAAACATTTTTATGTCACAATAATATATTAGTATTAAAGAAAAGGCAGAAAATTTATTTTAATTTTAAAAATCATCACAGCAAAGTATTAGGACTTACATTGATTGCCTAGTATTCTAAGTCACCAACTTGGCAGGTACCAGTTTGGTAGTCTAGATTTGTTATTGTATGGTGATGGGATTAGAAGTTAGAAATGGATCTCAATAAGCTAAAATCAAGATTTGGGCAGGGCTAAATTCCTTTCATAGACTCAGAGGAAAGTCTATTTGCTTACTTTTCCTTTTCGAGCTTGAAGAGACAGCCTGCATCCTGAGCTTGTGGTTCACAGCAATCTCTGGCCTGCCATGTCTGGTATAGCTTTCCTTACACTGCGCCATGGTGATGACATTGTGCCTCCCTCTTCCACATTTATAGAATCCTTGCAATTGGTCCTCTGGGATAGTTTAGTATAATTTCTCTAATGAAGGGCAGCCTATCTTCCACCTTAATTCATCTGCAACATTTATTTTCCATTGCCAAGTAAAATAAAACACTCATTTTCCTCTAGGGATTAGAATATGAATGTCTAGGAGTGATGACAATCATCTTTTTTGTCACAAATTCTAAGGGTGTGGCAAACAAATATGGGAAATGTGAAATATATCTCACTGGATCTCAAGGTGGCATATAAAACCTTTTAATTTGGTTCAAAACCTCATTGACTTTATTAATGCACTGTGAATATTTGTAAAAGTCTTTAATTGCTACTGTGATTTCTCAAGACTGGTTTTTTAAGATTTGATATTAATTTTGGATAATTTTTTTTTCTTTTTTTTTTTTTTTTTTTGAGACAGGGTCTCGCTTTGTGGTTCAGGCTGGCCCTGAGCTCAGCCTCAAACTCACATCACAATCCTCCTGCCTCTGCCTCCCGAGTGCTGGGATTACAGGCGTGAGCCACCAC
>PVIR01022655.1:0-17969 GCA_004026965.1 Petromus typicus
CCCAGTAACCACATAACAATACTGGGTGTGGAGACCCACACCCAGCAGCAACCAGTACCACATACCACAGTGCCGGGCGTGGTGGCTCACGCCTGTCATCCCAGCACTCGGGAGGCAGAGGCAGGAGGATTGTGATGTGAGTTTGAGGCTGAGCTCAGGGCCAGCCTGAACCACAAAGCAAGACCCTGTCTCAAAAAAACATAAAAAAAAAAAAAAAAATTGTTTTCAAGCTGGGGATTAAGCTCAGTAGTACCGCATCTGCCTGGCAAACTTGAGGTCCTGAGTTTGATCCCTGGCACCAAAAGAAATTGTTTTCTACATCTTTGTCCTCTTCCTTACCTCCAGTGAGCACTAGTTTAATTTACCCTTTCTACAGTATTGAGAATCATACATTATCTGGCCCTTTTAGATTTTTGTGTAACTATAGCCATGTAGATGGTTCCATGTTTGGATAGCTCATTGTTTTATAGCACCAACATTCTGTCTTGGTATATGTATATATATATATATATATTTGAGACAGGGTCTCGCTTTGTAAAAGTTCAGGCTGGCTCTGAGCTCAGCCTCAAACTCACATCACAGCAATCCTTCTGCCTCTGCCTCCCAAGCCACCATGCCTAGCACTGTGGTATGTGGTACTGATTGCTGCTGGGCGTGAGTCTCCTTGCTATGTGGTTACTGGGGGATCAAACCCGGGCCCTTGTACTTGCAAGACAGGTGCTGGAATCACTGAGCTAAATCCCTGGCTCTAGTTTTTTTTTTTTTTTTAGGTTTTTTTGAGACAGGGTCTCGCTTTGTGGTTCAGGCTGGCCCTCAGCTCAGCCTCAAACTCACATCACAATCCTCCTGCCTCTGCCTCCCGAGTGCTGGGATTACAGGCGTGAGCCACCACACCCGGCACTGTGGTATGTGGTACTGGTTGCTGCTGGGTGTGGATCTCCACACCCAGTATTGTTATGTGGTTACGGGGAATCGAACCCGGGTCCTTGCGCTTGCGAGACAGGCGCCGGAACCACTGAGCTAACTCCCTGGCCCTAGTTTTTTTTTTTTTTTAAGTGAATTCTAAGTCTTTTTTTTTTGAGACAGGGTTTCGCTTTGTAGTTCAGGCTGGCCCTAAGTTCATCCTCAAACTCACATCACAGCAATCCTCCTGCCTCTGCCTGCCCTGCCTCTGCTGGGATTACAGGCATGAGCCACCACACCCGGCACTGTGGTACTTGGTACTGACTGCTGCTGGGGCATGGCTCTCGACACCCAGTATGGTATGTGGTTACTGGGGATCGAACCCAGGCTCTTGGGCTTGCAAGATAGGCGCCGGAACCACTGAGCTAAATCTTTGGCCCCCGAAACTACTTTTCTTACCTCTTGATCCTCATTGGGTCTTCCCGCCTGCAAAATGACAGAGGAGCTATATATTCTAAGCAGAATGGAAAATATGTGTAGACAGGAGACCAAAGACCACGGAGGGCCTCTCCTTGGTCTGCCCTCTGTACAGCCTGTGCTTCATCCTTTCTCAGAAGATAAGGCTTCGCTCCTCATGGTTACCTTCTTGTTTGCCCCTGATGGAGGGGCTGTCGTTCATTAGGCAGATTGGAGCAGATACCGTTAATGGCTGGGAGAATGGAGGGAAAGACTTGTCATTTGCAGTTTCCCTCACAGTGAGAGATGGGCACGAGGCAGACTCCAGCAAAGTAGTACAGCAGGTGCCCGGGACACAAGGGAATGAGCAGGGAAGTGGGGTGAGCGCAGAGGTGGCACATGTGCTGTTCCCATGTAATGTAATTATGTAGGCAGTATGATGTGGTAGGTTAGTACATGCATAACTTCCTGTCATTCCTTATTAGGCTTTCAAGAGTGGCCGAAGAGACAATCCGAGATTATTTTGAAGCTCGCCTTGCTCTCCTGGAACCTGTTTTCCCCATAGCATGTCATCGACTCTGTGAGGGGCCAGATTTCTCAACAGATTTCAATTACAAACTTCCACAGAGCATGCCAGAAGGTAAAGCCTGTCTTTACTCTGAAGCTTCTCCATTTGAATACACTATAAATACTGATTCTTAGATAGAGCCATTTATTTAAGTAAAATCTTATACTATATGCACTAATTATGTGAAATAGGTTTCTCTTATCGATACTCACCACCCTAGCTCAAGAGGTCCCAGAGCACTGTTTAAAATGGATGGAGCTGGGTCTTCCCAGTTAACACTTGTTTTTGAGTATTCCAAAGCCATAGCTATTACTAATACTCTCATCCCTTTAAAAACAAAAAAGAAGAAAAAAACAAACCTTTGCCCATAGAAATTTAGTAAAATGATATACAGCTCCCGTCTGCTTCCTGGCCTGTGCTGAACAGCTCCCATGAATGGCTTGACTGTAGCCCCCAGTGGCTGTACATGCAGTATATAGTGCCAGTTCTGCCTCTAGTAGGAAGCCGGGCTCTAGCCATTTTGTTAGAAATCTCCATACCTTTTAAAAATACATATTCAATTCACATACTGCAATTGGACCAATTAAAGATAGCTGCTGTGACATGTTAACATTTCCTGGAGTTGACAGTGGAGATGCCTAACCTTGGTGCTGACTACTCACCCTAACGATGTGCACTGCTGAAGTGGGTGGTTTGGAGAACTTGCTCGTCCTTCAGTGTGATAGGTTATTTTATTTCTGCACATGTATATGTCTGCATCCACCAGAGATTTTTACTAATCATGTGAAATCTTACTCTGCCATGAGGCCTTGACATCTTCCATTAAGTCCTCAGTGACATTGTTCCTTGAGCCTATCTTCTAGGTGGCCCAGCCACAGCTCCTTGTGAGCCACGCCCTTGGGAATGTACTGTTGTGGCTTGCAAACACATTTAAGTTGTAGACGTACCTCTTTTGGCCTCTGAGTCTTTGACTCTTTAAGAACTATAGTCATGTGGGCTGAGGATTTAGCTCAGTGGTCCTGCCGCCTGTCTTGCAAGCGCAAGGACCTGGGTTCATACCCCGGTAACCACATATCATACTGGACATGGAGACTCACACCCAGCAGCCATCAGTACCACGTACCACAGTGCCGGGCATGGTAGCTCACGCCTGTAAACCCAGCACTCAGGAGGCAGAGGCAGGAGGATTGCTGTGATGTGAGTTTGAGGCTGAGCTCAGGGCCAGCCTGAACCACAAAGTGAGACCCTGTCTCAAAAAACAAACATACAAAAAACTACAGTCATGTTTATTAATGTATAGTTTGGGTGGGGGTACATTGAAACAACTGTAAGTAAATTGATCAGGGTCCCATTTCATTTTGCCTATGAAATTCAAGTATTTGTCAGAATAGAACCAACTACAGAGTGAGACCCTGTCTCACAACACTAAAAGAAGGAGGAAAAAAAGAACTAGCCTAGATGAAAATGGTTGCATTAGTGTACAAAATCACATAGCTTATATACTGTTATTAATCAGAAAATTTGAAAGAAGCAAACAAGTATGCGCAAAAAAACTACTTAGTCACACAAAGACAACCATCATGGAAACATCTGGTTTCCTTTCTTGCACATGCGTTCTATCTGTAGCAACTTTTCAAGGCCACTTTAAAAGAAACAAATATGAAATAGCAGTGTGGAAAGAACTGTTTGAAACAAGTCTTTCCTAGGAGCTACCAGTAGGGGTTATTCGGGCAAGAAGTCAGAACTGCTGTGGTTTGAAAGCTGACACTGCCCTCACTGTGGGGGAGGCCTCTCCAGGGCTCAGCTCCTCTAATAATCTCTCCCTCTTCCTCCTTCAGGCTCTGGCATGTTGCTCTTTATTTTCCATGCAAACTTTCTCGGTAAAGAAGTCATTGCTCGGCTCTGTGGACCGTGCTGTGTACAAGCTGTAGTTTTAAACGATAAATTTCAACTTCCTGTTTTTCTGGTAAGATTTTCTACATTCCAGTGCTAAAGCTTTTTCTGATCAAATCTCAGGTGGCTTAAAATTTGTATGTTTAAGTAAAACATAAGAGATCTTATTCATAACCAGTTATTGGGAATGAGACAGTACTCAAAAAATTATCCTAAATTTAGAGAATAAAAATTAATGTTTAATTCATTTGTTTTATGTTATCATGATGTCTTAGAATATTAGTTTGAATATTAATTCTTCAGGCATAAGAAATACATTGCCTGATTTTAGGTTGGTTGGGTTTTTTTTTTTTTTTTTTTTTTTGGTACCTGGGATTGAACTTGGCTGCTTTTAAGTATTATGCCTTTCAGCCATTATAATTACAAATATTTACTTAAAATTTAGGAAATTTTCATGGCTTTTTTAATACATAATCATATAGTGGTTATTTACATGCTATTTTGACATCTTAAATGCTCTTGAAGAGGACTGGTATGTGATTCTTCATCACTTTTAGAATTCTATCCTTTGGGAGGATTAAGACTGAATTTTTCAGTTAATTTTTACAGTTTAAATACTTGTATTTGTTGCTAGTCCCAAATATTTATCATGATACTGTCTTTCGTAATTTGTGTCTGTTTAATAAGTAAAGGAAAAAGTTAACCACAGCATACTTTACAGAAAAACAAAACTGTTTATACATGTCTTTGCTACCATTGATGTCTTTTTAGATCCTGGTCTCTTAATTAGCCAAGTTATAAGGTGTGATTATCTGTAATGTCTGAGTTTTTGTCTTTTAAAAAAACCCCACAGTACTAATACTTTCTTTTCTTCTCACTCTAGGATAGTCATTTTGTTTACTCTTTCAGTCCTGTTCCAGGCCCCAATAAGCTCTGCATAAAACTGACAGAAGCACCTGCTGCCAAGGTGGGAAAAAAATACTCATTTTCTCTTACTACTCAAATTGCTGTTGTAGGTTACTTTATCATGATGAGAACACAAATTCTGTATGTGAGCTGGAGGCTGTGTTTTCTGGTCTCGGGATTCCCGGGGGAGCAATACAGTGTGCCTACAACATGGCAGGGAGTAGGTTGAGGTGAGCCTAAGAACATAATTTGCGCATCCAGGGCCTGTTGTAGGCTCCACTGTGAATGTAAGATAGACTGAAACAGTCTAATAGAGCAGGTTATTTAACATAACTAACAAAATCAAATTATAAATACTTGGAATTGACTGGAGATTGAGTAGAATAGCTATCTTGTGTGAATCAGTAACCACGTGGAGAAGACTGCTCAGGAGGACAGACACTTCTGGCCATGCTGTTTCTTGTGAGAGGGGGATTCCTGTGCTGTGCTGACAAGACTTTTTCCCTTCCCCAGGTTAAGCTGCTCATAGGTGCGTACAGAGTACAGCTGCTGTGACCGATCAGGATTGGAATGGAGCTTTTTCAGACAAATATTTTACATGATCTCTTTAAGCAGTTTGGAGCTGGGGTACACCTAAAACTTGGAAGTGTATGTCTCTTAATCCTGTCAACTGTTTCGCTCTGTAAGATTAGTGTGGCGGCTCTAACATACAAAATATAGATGTAACTGTGCCAGTCTTCTGAAATCTCAGCATTGTGCCAAGACTGTGTATTTCATTTTTCCACAATGTGGAATAGTACCATAGGAAGATTATTTAAGTAAGTTGAAAGATTTTTAAAAATAACTTTGAATTTTCTATTAGCATTGAATTTCTGTGTTAATAAAACAAAATGTAGGTGCAAAGCACCAACTTCCAGTAGGAAGGCACGCTGTAACGACTCGGCTGCCGGAGCGCTGAGTGAAGAGTGAGGACTGTGTTGACGGGATAGTGGTGGCAGCGCTGCTGGGGTCGTTACACCAGAAAGGGTGGAGATGGTGATGCCTTTGTGTAAAAGTGTTGTTCCAGCTTATCCTTTTGAAAAATAAAGTGATAAAATAAAAACCTAAGATGCAGCCAAGAATATCAAGTGAGAACTTCTTTCCTTGTTCTTAAAAGTTCACTGAGTAATTCTGAAAAGCCATCTCATATGCACGTCTTGGAAGCTGCCTCGGCCTTGGCTGAGCCCTGTGCCAGCAGTGCCTTTCATGACCTGTATGGCTCAGACCGCGCACTGACTCAAGTATGGAATGTCAAAATTTGTAGTTTTGGCTGGTGTTTTGGGGAGCTATGGGGATTGACTCTAGGCCCTCACTGAGCTACTTCCCCAGGCCCATGTATTCTGGTAAGAGTCCAGTATGCTGCTCGGGCTGGGCTTGAACTTTGCTCCTGCTTCGGCTTCAGCTTCTCAGGGTGCTGAAATGATAGGTGTGCACCATACAGCACTGATAAGTTTTTAGTTGTACTGGGCCAGATTTAGCTCAGTGGTTCTGGCTCCTGCCTTGAAGGCACAAGATCCCAAGTTTAATCCCTGTTACTACCAAAAAAAAAAAAAAAGACATACAAAGTATACGACATCAGCACAATTCTTGTAGGAGTTTAGGCTGAAAATATAGATGACAACTTTTAACATCTGATACCTGCTAGCTGGGCAAGTTGTCTGACTAGAATGTGAACTTTTGGGATAACCTCATGACACCACCACTGAGTTGTCTGTTGCTTGTCCCAGATGTGTCGCTAATACCTGTAAATACAGTCATAAATCTAGGAATATAAATGAGGAACTACTCAACTTACCTCTGACTGCCACGCACAAAGCCCACAGTGTCTGTGGGGAAATAATACAGAAAGTGGCGCTTCTTAGGGATGAAGAGGACTTGACTCAGCTAGATGTCTCCACCCACCCCAGCTGTTTCCTGGTAAGCTGGTTCTGATTAGGCAGCAGTCCTCTTGGCTGATGCGGCTGCTTAGCCACATCAAGTGTGTGGTATGGTTTCCAAAGAGAGGGAGAGAGCAAGCAGTACTTGCTTCCTGTGGCAAACAGCAGTTCCTAGGCAGGATCTTAGCAAAAGGCTTCCAGATAGGCTCATCCATTTTTTTTTGGTGCTACTGGGGATCAAACTTAATGACCTTGCACTTGGAAAGCAGACTCAGTGCTACTAAGCTGAATCCCTGCCCCTCGGCTCATTCTCTTGTGAAATGTAGGTGCAAAGCACCAGCTTCCAGTAGGAAGGCATGCTGTGCCGACTCGGCTGCCGGAGCGCTGACCGAAGGGTGATGACTCTGGTGATGTTCTAAGGGCTAGAGCAGATCACCAGAAAGCAGTTATAGATCTTTTAAATTCAGTTTTCCTATCTTCCGAAAGCATTATCTCCTCTCTGCCATTGCTCCTTTCCAGTGTACAGGAAGGGCAAAGGTAACTGGGTGTTCAATTTAGTTACTAATGACTCATCCCTGGTTCAGCCTAGTGGCTTAAGAACCAAGTATGTAATACATTCTTCTGTCTATAATACCAAGCTTAAAAGAGAAAGACTTAATAAATGTTGGATGATTATTGTAGAGGAGTGGAGTTCTTTTCCATTTTCCATTATGCTCTCTCAATCTCCATCTTGCTTGTTAGGCTTATCAGAGTTTGAGCACGTCAAGACTGAACTTGCCATCACAGGCTGTATACACTTGCCCCGGCCCCAGGTGTGCTGCGCCCATGCTCTTGGCTTCGCACCCATGCTCTTGGCTTCATGCATAAGTAGTCAGAAAGCCCAAAAGCATTTAAGCAGCCAGCTGCCCAGGTATAAACTGCAGAAAGTAAAAGAGCTCAAGAAAGAATAACAGGACACATCCAATAGGATATAAAACCCCAACTCATGAAACAACACAACAAAGAAGAAAATGGAATGTTTTAATGTTTCACACAGTTTACAAGTTCTGAGGCACAATGGTGTGTGAGAGGCAGTTCTGCCCCACAGGGGGCCTGACTCCCAGGTGATGCTCCTTACAGCCCAAAGCTGGGATTTTCAACATGACTTGGCTGGTTATGTACAGAGGAGCCTTACTATTAACACCAATGAGGGTTCACACTGCCACCTTGGCCACACAAAGTCAAGGTCTCCTGTTGATTCTGTTGAACACTCAGGAACCATGAATGATCTAAGCCAAACTCTTGGCATCAGTTCATTTTGGGAGAAGATAAGCTCTATATATGGCTACTACACATTGCCTGTCTTTGTTCAGAGGCCTCTTCATTTGTTTAACCTGAGTTGGACCCTATGCTTTAAGAAAAACGAGGCCCTCTCCCCTAAGAGGGTCAGATTTTCTTTCACCTTCCCTTCCTCCTTTCTTGCGTGGAGAGCCTAACCCATGGTTTCATCCATGCTAGAAAGCCCTCTAGCACTGAGCTACATACAGGACTTGCCTAGACGGCTTTCAGTCCTGGCTCACAGCCTGACTAGCTGGGATACAAGTGTACATCACTATGTCCAGCTGCAAAAGCGATACCTAAGTTCATGCACAAAGTGCACCCCGGAGGGATATTTAAAAACAGAATGTTTCTAATTTTTCCACGAGTTGCTTACACAGACTAACTCATACTTTTTAACTGGCTTGTTTGTCCTGGGTTACTGAGAACATTTTCCCCACAGCACTTTGACCTGAAAAAGAAATTATCCATTAGTGAACAGAAACTAGTACCTCAGTACACTTTTCTAACAAAAAGATTTCAGTCTAAAGAAAACAAATGTGTTAGACTACAATCACTCAGCTGCATACCTAAAAAATCTATTTTTACTTTTTTAGTTTCTTGAAACAGGGTCTCGCTTTGTAGTTCAGGCTGGCCCTAAACTCACTATGTAGCCCAGGCTGGCTGTGAACTCAGCAATCCTGCCTCTGCCTTGAGTGCTGGGGTTATAGGCGTGAGCCGAATGAACGAATCCAATTTACCTATAAAAATGTCCTCTAATTCAGCAGATTCTCCCAATCGTCTTGTCTTTGTCTTTTGTGGTTCTGGGGGTTGAACTGGGACTGGCATTTGTGCTTTGGCTATGCCCACCCCTTGTATTTTGAGACCTGGTCTCATTACATTGTTAAACCTGAATTTGGGATCCCGCTGCTTCAGCCTCCAGGAGTGCTGGATACATATTTGAAACAGTATACCTAGATGTTCCTGTGGGAGTACACGCATACATCCCAGCACTCTGGAGGCTGAGGCAAGAGGACCGCTATAAATTTGAGGCCAGCCCAAACTATGTAACAAAGCTCTCAAAAAACCAACAGGGCTGGGGATTTAGCTCAATGGTTCCGGCGCCTGCCTTGCAAGCTTAAGGGCCCAGGTTCGTTTCCCTGTAAACCACATACAATATTGGGTAGCAACCAGTACCACATACCGCAGTGCCAGGCATGGTGGCTCACGGCTTATAATCCAAGCACTCAGGAGGCAGAGGTAGGAGTATTGCTGAGTTCCGGACCAGCCTGAACTACAAAGCAAAACCCTGTCTCAAAAAATTAAAAAAAAACCCAAATGCCTGGATATTTTAGGGTGACAATATATGTCTCAGGATTTTGTCATAACAATGTAGTATGCTAGAATTTTTTTTTTTTTTCAGACAAAGTCTCTCTTTGTAGTTCAGGCTGACCTTGAGCTCACTATGTAGCCCTGGAGAGCCTCGAACTCACAGAAATCCTCCTGCCTCAGCCTCCCAAGTGCTGGGATTATAGACATGAGCCACTATGTCCAGCATATGTTAGAAATTTTAAATTTTTGGCATAAAATATAAAAATTGTGTGACACAAAGTGAAATCAGAGGAGAAATGGATTCAGTATCCTTAGCGTAGATCAGATTTTCTGATGTTGCAGCATTTTTAAGATTACACTTGCAGGGGCCGGGGAGTTAGCTCAGTGGTTCCGGCGCCTGTCTTGCAAGCGCAAGGACCCGGGTTCGATTCCCCGGTAACCACGTAACAATTCTGGGTGTGGAGACCCACACCCAGCAGCAACCAGTACCACATACCACAGTGCCGGGCGTGGTGGCTCACGCCTGTAATCCCAGCACTCGGGAGGCAGAGGCAGGAGGATTGTGATGTGAGTTGGAGGCTGAGCTCAGGGCCAGCCTGAACCACAAAGCGAGACCCTGTCTCCAAAAACCTAAAAATAAAAAAAAAAAAGATTACACTTGCAGCCCTGGTGAGGTGGTCGAGTGGTTAAGACAGTGGACTGCTAAAATGTCGTTTGTAAAAAGGACATGTCTAAATTTTGAGATCTCAAAATTAATAGATATGTGGGCCTGGGATTAGCTCTGTGGTTTCAGCATCTGCCACGCAAGTGGAAGGTCCTGAGTTGGATCCCATAACCACATACAGCAGTGCTTGTGTGGAGACACACACCCACCAGCCATCAGTACCACATACCGTAGTGTCAAGCGTAGTGGCTCACATCTATAATTCCAGAACTCGGGAGGCAGAGGCAGGAGGATTGCTGAGTTTGAGGCTGAGTTTAGGATCAGCCTAAATTACAAAGTGAGACCCTGTCTGGGGTTTAAGAAAAAAAAAATTAATAGATATGCTTGGAACTTTGTAACATAAGACCTCTTAATGTCATTTGTCCATGTACTCCAATTTTATCTATAGACAAATCCACAAACACATTGTTAGTGGTGAAGAACGAAAAGGGCTCTTCTCTTACACTTGTTCAGAGAGAAGGGTGGTGGTGTAGGGTTGCCATAGGAGACAGGTAGGTGGGACTCTAAAACTTCCAGCTCCAGTGTGATCTATTTCACTATCTCAGATACTTTACAGATAAAATCTGAGGGTGCTGGGCTGAGGGTGCGATTTGTGGTGGAGTGCTTGGCTAAGACCCACGTGGCCCTCATCCAGTCACCAGCACAGAAGAACCCAAACTGAGCCATTGTATTAACTGCAGTCAGCCGAATCAGAGAGTAGAAAAAACAAGGAAGAAATAAATATTGCCGGAGCTGCTCCATCATAGTGAACAGTGCTGACTGACCTGGGAGGGGATGACGGCTGGAGTGTTCCCGATCCGAGAAGCCTTCCGAACAGTCCTGGAAGCTGAACTTTCAGCGCCTTACCCATGTTTTCTTTTATTATCCTAGGAATATAACAACATCAGATTTAGTCTTCGAAAGGCTGACTCTGAAGTTTTACTTTGTCTCTTAAAAGTTCTTAACAGTAACCAAGGTTCTGGTAAAATACTATTTTGTGCTATAGGGCTTATTTCCACTTTGAAAGAATTTTTATTCAGTAAGGATTTTCCTGCAATTCAGAATATCCCCCATTTCCTCAAAATACACAGACAAATTTGAAATTCAGGTTGATTTTATATTTTGGCATTAAAAACTCTTTACTAGATACAAAATGATTTTTAAATCAATGATAATTTAAAAATATTTCAGACTTTTTTGCTGAATTGTTATTTACTCCTATATACCTACGCTTGTAAGAGGACTGATCTCTCAACGCAGTTTAAAACCTTACACTAGAAAACCAAAGGATTTTAATTCCTACTAGGTCTACAAAATCTAATTCTACTTATAGCAATGGAGGACACACACATTTCTGTTGTATTTGATCAGAAAAAGACTCTCCTACCTTTGTATACCTTGGACCAAAGATCTCCAAAGACCACACACCCATTTTTCACTTGGGGGCACGTTTATGTTTATTATGTTATCCTTATAAAATTTTGCTTTTATAACATACCTGAAATATTAATACAGTAGTTCACAACTGCAACGTAGGGTTAAACACAAATATACAGATTTGTGTTAAAATTTTTTGGAACACGAGAGGTACATGAATACAAAATAACAGAAGTCACTACCTTAGACCACAATTGTATTCAAAACTTATTTAGGTCTCCAATTCACTTTGGCTAATGAAATGTTCCTCCTATAAACACAAAATTTGTATAAATTTTGTACGCAAAATATAGGTCTACCCAGTTTTGCATGTACTTTAATGATTTATAGATACAGTATAAAACCTTAGAATAAGACTTAAAATACTTCTGAAAGAAAATATGTTAATTAACTATATATGCCTACTAGCAAATGGCATTCTACTATACAATATATTTATTGAAAATCTGCTCCGAAGTTCCTCTTTTTTTTTTTTGGAGACAGGGTCTTGCTTTGTAGTTCAGGCTGGCCCTGAGCTCACTATGTAGCTTAGGCAAGCCTCCAACTCTTGGCAATCCTCCTGCCTCTGCCTCCGGAGTGCTGGGTTGACAGGAATGAGCCACCACATCCGGTATTTTGGTATGTGATACCAGGGATCGAACCTGGGACCTTGTACTTTCCTGGCACACACTGGGACCACTGAGCTAAATCCACGGCCCCAAAATTCCTCATTCTGAAGCTGATTTTATAAATTAACATTTCTATATGATGTGCCTGGGGTAAAGTTAAAGCTGATGATATAAATGGAATCACAAACCAAACTGAATAGGATTATTTATTTTTCTTAATAATATTACGATATGGGCCGGGGAGTTAGCTCAGTGGTTCCGGCGCCTGTCTTGCAAGCGCAAGGGCCAGGGTTCGATTCCCCGGTAACCACATAACAATACTGGATGTGGAGACCCACACCCAGCAGCAACCAGTACCACATACCACAGTGCCGGGCGTGGTGGCTCACACCTGTAATCCCAGCACTCGGGAGGCAGAGGCAGGAGGATTGTGATGTGAGTTTGAGGCTGAGCTCAGGGCCAGCCTGAACCACAAAAGCGAGACCCTGTCTCAAAAAACCTAAAAAAAAAAAAAATTACGATATATAGGCTACTAAAGACTATCTCAACTTTTAAAAAATGTGAACCTGGGGGCCGGGGAGTTAGCTCAGTGGTTCCGGCGCCTGTCTTGCAAGCTCAAGGGCCTGGGTTCGATTCCCCGGTAACCACATAACAATACGGGGTGTGGAGACTCACACCCAGCAGCAACCAGTACCACATACCACAGTGCCGGGCGTGGTGGCTCACGCCTCTCATCCCAGCACTCGGGAGGCAGAGGCAGGAGGATTGTGATGAAGTTTGAGGCTGAGCTCAGGGCCAGCCTAAACCACAAAAGCGAGACCCTGTCTCAAAAAAAGAAAAAAAATGTGAACCTGTACCTTGAGAGCATTTATACTGAAACCTGGAAAGGTTTTTTTTAAAAGACAAGGTCTCACTTTGTAATTCAGGCTGGCGCTGAACTCGCTATGTAGCCCAGGCGAGCCTCAAACTCATAGCAGTCCTCCTGCCTCTGCCTCCCCAGTTCTGGGAGACAGGCATGAGCTACCATGCCCAGCACTATGGCACATGGTTACCAGAGGACCTCGAGCTTGCCAGGTAGATGCCAGAACCACTGAGCTAAATTCCGGGCCCCTAGCAAGGTATTCTTTAGAGGTCAGCTGAATTCTGCTCGTGATGTGTAGCTTAATTCTTTTTTTTTTTTTAGGTTTTTTTTTGAGACAGGTTCTCACTTTGTGGTTCAGGCTGGCCCTGAGCTCAGCCTCAAACTGATCACAGCAATCCTCCTGCCTCTGCCTCCCCGAGTGCTGGGATTACAGGCGTGAGCCACCACGCCCAGCACTGTGGGATGTGGTACTGGTTGCTGCTGGGCGTGAGTCTCCACACCCAGTATAGGTATGTGGTTACCAGGTATCGAACCCGGGCCCTTGCGCTTGCAAGACAGGCGCTGGAACCATTGAGCTAAATCCCCGGCCCACTTAATTCTTGTATTTAATGTTTTTAAGAAAAACTACTAGTTCTGTGTAAAGAGTCTATGGAAAAGCAACGAGGTTTACTGACCATGTAATAAAGCAGTCATAGAAAGGGCTGTGTAAGTAAAACTATCCAGTGATGCTCTTGACGTGATTTTAATTTAAAGACTAGGACCTTGCTGTCCAGTCTGGCTCAAAACTCCTGAGCTTAAGTAATCCTACTGCCTGATTTTCCCAGTTCTGCACCAGTATGCTCAGATTACAATTTTGATTTTAAAATCTGTGACATCCTGAAAAATTCAAAGTCAGACAGTCTTAATATTATCTGATCCTGGAGAACAGCTCTATCAGTAAGTCTGCTAAACACGAAAAAGAACCAATAATTGTATTCATAGCTGTCCCTTAACTGAAACCATCATCACCACCTGTGGCTCACACTGAGACGGCCCCACTATGTCTGGCCTCCAACTCATGACCCTCCAGCATCATCCTCCCAAGCCTCACTAACAAGACTATGTGACTGTACTCTGGACAAAAAGTAGACTTTTAATTTCTGAGTCAAGCAGCAAAACGGTGCAAGACTCAGCACTCAAGGTCAAAGTAGAATGATCAAGCCTACCTGAACAACTTAACAAAGCGCAGTCACAAAACAGAAAAGGACTAGGGACATAGTTCGATGCGATGGTCCTGGGTTTAATCCCCAGTAACACGCAGATGTGCATACATCAATAAAAATTTTAAATGGGGCAATAAAAACTGTATACATGTTAGTATTTTTTCCTTTTATTAACGTTTCACTTCCTCATTCAAAAAAAGAGCAGTGGGCCCAGGGTGAAACTCGTTGCACGGCAATTTCAAGGTCTTGAGTTCAATCCCTGGTACCCTAGGAGGGATAAAAAAAAGACAAAAAGACAGAGACAGAAAGACAAAGAGACAGAGGTATTGAAGGAGAGAGAGAAACACAGTCTTGAAGTTTGTGGGTTCAGGGAGTGGTAATGGCCATGTTATCAAGCCTCAGCACCACAGAGACATTAGACAAAACAGTGTTCTCCAGTTTGACCCTTTGCCTTCAATGACAAAGCACGACCACACTATCTGCCAAAACAATAAATAAGCCAAACGCTACTCACGCAATTCATAATAGTCAAAATGGGAAGTCTGCTTTGCACTGGCTATTTTATTCTAATATAAATAGTGTCTTTGGTGAAGCAAAGAATATTCTTCAAACATTATGAATTTTGACTGAGCAAAACAGTAAGTTCAAAACTGAAAGGCCAACAAGTTGAGAAACTACCCATGAAGGCAACAAACCTTTGATAAGATTAAAAATATATACATAAACACACCCTACGTGAATGATGAACAAATGACTTAACATATTAGAAAATAATCTCAGTTCACTGGGTAATTAATTTATAATGTTTAGTAAAGAAGTTCCATTAATCAGTGGATATTCTGCAAGAGGCACAACTCCAGGTTGATGCGGTGTAGCACACCTATAATCCCACCATTCTGACACGCTGAGGCTGGAGAGTCACCAAGTTTGAGCCTAGACAGGCAACTGAGTGCCTTAGTTGATTCTCTCAAAAATACAAATAAAAAGATGGAGACTGGGGTGTAGCTCAGTGTAAAGGCCCTGGGTTCAGTCCCCACTACCACACATGCACGCACGCACGCACACACACACGCACACACACACATGCACACAAAAGGATTCTCAAACATTCAGCTATGCAGTAGCTATCCCTACTTAAACTCATTCGTACATAAAAGGTTATAGACAGAGATGAATGAGTGTTAACATCAAAAGTCAATGAAACAATACAAGGTAAATGGCAGTATATAAAAGTATGATGCAGTGAAGCACAGATACTTCACAACAAAAGGTAAGTGAATAGCAAATGTATGCATACATACATATATCAACATGTGCATGAATACACGCATATATACACACGTATACATTATACACACACACACACACACACACACAAATGGAAAGGTATTCAACAATGGAAGCTATCAAGAGAATGGAAATAGAAACCATAGTAGTCTCTATATGTTCACGAGAAAAGTTATAAAGTCAAGTGCGGTGGTGCATGCCTGTGATCTTAGCACTTGGGAGGCTGAGGCAGGATCATGAATTTGAGGCCAGCCTGGACTACACAGTGAGTTCAAGGTCAACCTAAATCACAAAGTGAAATCCTGTCTCAAAGACACTAAAAACAAACCAGACCCCTCAAGAATATAGATGAAGAGAAATATTATACATTAATCATTAGACTATAAAATCAGACAGAAGTATGGCAAAAACCCCCTACTAAGTCAGCAAATCTGTTTCCAGGTATTTTCACCAACAAAAATAAACACTCAAATGGCTTGTGAGTGTACATAAAAGTTTTGACCTTAATCCCACTGGAAACAACTGCAGGAACATATCGACGAAAGACTGTGCCAAAAAGATCTGGCAAGTTTGTTTGATGGAATACTAGCCAAGGATTGAGGGCCACAGGGGTTCCAGCATCTGCCTGGCAAGCACAAGGTCCAGAGTTCCATCCCCAGCACCACAGACCGCAGTGCCGGGCGTGGTAGCTCACGCCTGTCATCCCAGCACTTGGAAGGCAGGCGCAGGAGGATTGCTGTGAGTATGAGGTTAGCCTGGGCTACATAGTAAATTCAGGGTCAGTCTGAACTACAAAGCAAGATTCTGTCTCAAAAAACTAAAAAACAAAACAAAACAAAACAGGCCAGGGGTTTAGCTCAGTGGTTCCGGCACCTGTCTTGCAAGTGCAAGGACCTGGGTTTGATCCTTGGTAACCACATACCATACTGGGTGTGGAGACTCACCCCAGCAGCAATCAGTACCACATACCACATTGCCAGGCATGGTGGCTCACGCCTGTAATTCCAGCACTCGGGAGGCAGAGGCAGGAGGATTGCTGTGATGTGAGTTTGAGGCTGAGCTCAGGGCCAACCTGAACTACAAAGCGAGACCCTGTCTCAAAAAAAACCTTAAAAAACCCCCCAAAAACCTAAAACAAAACTGAGAGCCAAGTACTGATATATGCAATACAGATGAATGATTCAAACATGATGTCGTATGAAAGAAGCAATACAACAAATACATTGGTGTGAAGTTCAGGCACTAATCTATGATCAATGTAGAACAGTGTCTACCTCTACTGCGGAAGGACTACACAAAGGTCATTAACATTCCCAGCTTACAACTGTGGCATCAAACTCAACAGAACTCACACATTTTGAATAACTGAAAGCCTAGTCCAAAACTTTAGAAAGGAAAATTTTTGCTTTTGAATTACTTTAAAATTCACGTAGACATTCAAAATACATTACATCCCTAAAGAAAGATAACATTCAAGCACATAAAAAGTCACCGATAAGTATAAAATGACACTGACATTTAGAAAAATATTGAAGGCAAATTTCAATATCCCAACTAGAAAATTAGCTATTCTAGAAAAATAATTTATTGACCTATTATTTCCTCTAAAGATTATGAAATAAGCTTTGGTGGAGCTATCAAAGAAATGTATAATTTAGCAAGACATGTAAAATCCAATAAAGTACAAACATTTTTCTCAACTGTACTCAATGACTTCCAAAAAAGAATTCAATTTCAAATGCTGAGACTTAAAAAAAAAAAAAAGCAAATTTCAGAGAAGATGTTGAGAAGGGTGTTGACACGTGCAACTGCTTCATTTGCAAAGCAAATGTGATGGGGCAGACACCAGGAAATTTACCAAGAGCACTTGTGTTCCCAAGTTCAATAAAGGCATTTTTAAACAAGATCCAGCAATATCTTGTGATCATGTTGTATTTCTCAAAGATCATTACAAAACCAAAGCAGAGAGAAGGAAAACCCACCCTTAAGAATACGCCACCAGGGGGCCGGGGAGTTAGCTCAGTGGTTCCGGCGCCTGTCTCTCAAGCGCAAGGACCCGGGTTCGATTCCCCGGTAACCACATAACAATACTGGGTGTGGAGACCCACACCCAGCAGCAACCAGTACCACATACCACAGTGCCGGGCCTGGTGGCTCACGCCTGTAATCCCAGCACTCGGGAGGCAGAGGCAGGAGGATTGTGATGTGAGTTGGAGACTGAGCTCAGGGCCAGCCTGAACCACAAAGTGAGACCCTGTCTCCAAAAACCTAAAAAAAAAAAAAAGAATACACCACCAGGGCTCAGGTGGCCCAGAATAGCAGTGCAGTGCACTTGCAGTGTAAGACGAGCGAAGACTGCGGTGAACCCACCGGAGCAGTCGCCTCTGCTTGTCTCCCCCAGCAGTGGGGATTGAACCCGGGGCCTCACACGTGCTATGCAAGTCCTTCACCATGAAACTACAATGCCAGTACAGCTGCATTCTGAAACGGTGTTTTGACAAAATTTCCAGGCTGGCCTCAAACTTACTATCTTTCTGCCTCAATTTCCTGAGCAGCTAGGATCACAATTATGTGTCACCAACTCCTTGCTTACTATTTTG
>PVIR01022656.1:0-17517 GCA_004026965.1 Petromus typicus
TTTTTTGGCTGCTACTGTGAAGGGAATTGATTCCTCAATTTCTTGCTCAGTGGATCTGTTGTTTGTGTATATGAAGGCTAGTGATTTTTGAGCATTAACCTTGTATCCAGCTACACTACTAAATTTGGCGATTAGGTCTAGCAGTCTCTTGGTTGAGTTTTTAGGATCCTCTAGATAGAGTATCATGTCATCAGCAAATGTTTTAGCCAGGCATGGTGCTGCAAACCTCTAATCCCAACAGCATTCTGGGAAGTGCAGGCTAGAGAATCACAAATTCAAGCCCAGCCTTGGCAACTTAGTGGCTTAGTGAGAACTTTTTTCCAAAAAAGGTGTCTTTTTTGAGACAGGGTCTCGCTTTGTAGTTTAGGTTGGCCCCAAGCTCAGCCTCAAACTCACATCACAGCAATCCTCCTTCCTCTGCCTCCTGAGTGCTGGGATTACAGGCGTGAGCCACCACACCCAGCACTGTGGTATGTGTTGCTGATTGCTGCTGGGTTTGAGTCTCCACGCCCAGTATGGTATGTGGTTGACGGGGATTCGAACTTGGGCCCTTGCGCTTGCAAGACAAGCGCCGGAACCACTGAGCTAACTCCCTGGCCCTAGATGTTATTTTTTTCTTTTTAAGGACCTGGTGATAGAGTTCAGTGCAGACTCTAGGCTTAATACCTAATACCAGAAAATACACACAAATACACACACACGTGTGTGTGCACATGCATGCACACTCACACAAATCGATTATCGTACAGTCCTCCACTCTACCAGCTGAGCTATCAAAGGAAACACACACACACACACACACACACAATGTTTTGGTGACTGTGTTTAAATGTATTTCTTTTTACATAGTTGTAAAAAAGTTTTGGGTTTTATTCCTAAAAGTGGATTTAGTGAGTCAAATAGTATGCTCATTTCATATTGTAATGAATCGTGTCAAATCACATTCTTTTTCTTTTAAGATAAGGTTTCGCCATGTAGTTCAGGCTGGCTTTGAATTAGCAGTGGTCCTCCTGCTTCAGCCTTCCAACTGGTAGACATGCACCACCCACCTGGTACAAATCACATTCTTTAAATGCCTCTGTTTCTTTTGGCTTACCTAAAGACCAAGTACCATGTTATGAGATATCATGATGAAAGACAGCAACCACTGTGCTGTGGTCACAGAACAGGAGATAGAGAAATTAATAGCACAGTTTGACAGATAAGGATGGACTCATGACTTAGAGCAGTGCTACATAAGGAAGTGTGTGGATTCATCCACACCCCTGTCCTAGTGAGCTCAATCTCTTTGTCTTAATAACTTCCATGATTCCCAATTTTTTATTATTAGTTCTATCCAGTTCCATACTCAATATATTTAACTGTCAAACGGGCACACACCTGCGATCCCAGCTATTAGGAGGCCAAGGAATGAGGATGGTGTTGAGTGTGAGGTTGGCCTAGATAAAGTAGTAAGTGCAATTCAGCCTGGAATATATAGGGAGAACCTGTCAGAACACACACACATACATACATACACACACACAAAAAAAAAGCATTAAAAAGTTATATATATGTTAATTGTCCACTCTACCTCTGGATATATATCAGCACTTAAATTTCATGTCCCAAATGAAATTCTCAAATGCCTCTCTAAATCTGCCGCTTCCACAATATTTCTTACCTCAATAATGCCACTATACCTCATGCTTACTCAAGAAAAAAATATATGAATCACTCATGACACTTCTTTCCTTTTCAAATTTCATATTTAGTCCACAAGCATGTCCAACATATATCTTGATTTTTTCATCACCTGTTGCTACAAGCCCAACTCTTTTGTAATTTTTAATTTTTCTAAATTGCTAATTTGCCTAGGCTTGAGATCCTCTCCTATGTCAGCTTTCTAGACTGTTGGGATTACAGGTATGAGCTACCACACCTGGCTCCCAGTTACTCTAAAATCTTTTTTATTTTTTATACAAGGTGTTGATTTTTAGCACAGGTTGACCCTGAACTCACTATGCAGCACAGGCTAGCCTAGAACTTGTGGAGTCCTGCCTCAGTCTTCGTAGTGCTGGGATTATAAGAATGCACATGATACTTGGTTAAAAAGTATTTATTTGTTTTAGGCCAGGATTTAGCTTAGTGGTTCAGGCACCTGCCTTGCAAGCTCCAGGACCTGAGTTCAATCAATCCCCATTACGGACGTGATGAGTCGTGGCCACTAGGTGGCTCAAACTCTAATCTCAGCATTTGGGAGGCAGAGGGAAGAGGATTGCTATGAGTTCTGGCTCCAGAGGTTATATTCTCAAATTGATTTTTTAAAACAGGGTTTTGCTGTATAGTTCAGGCTCACCTTGAATTCCCTATGTACTTTAGGCTAGCCTTGAATTTACAGTGATCTTCCTGCTTCAGTTTACCAAGTGCTGGGATTGTAAGTGTGGTTACCACACTGGGTTCCAGTTGAAAATTTTATTTTGAGCCAGGTGTGGTGGCACATGCCTGGAAGGAGGACTGAATTCAATCCCAGCCTGAACTATAAAGTGAGATTCTCAGAGAATTTAAAATATTCTTTTCAGACATTCTCACTAAATTGCCCCTAAATTGCCCTGGCTGCCCTTGAACCTACCATCTTCCCACATCCCCCCCAGTAGTTGGACTTGTTGGTGTGTGCCACTGTGCCAAGCTGTGTGTACGTGTGTGTGTGTGTGTGTGTGTGTGTGTGCGCACTCCCGCTTCTTCATTTAGAAAGTATTGCTGTTAAAAAAATAATCCGCTGTGGCTTTAGCTCAGTGGTTCTGGGGCCGACCTTGCAAGTGCAACAGTCTGGGGATCCCGGCCTTGCAAGTGCAAGAGCCCGGGATCCCGGTAACCACATACAATAATACTGGGCATGGAGATTCATGACCACCAGCAATCAGAACCACATTCCACAGTTCCAGGTGTGGTGGCTCACGCACACATCACAGTACTTGGGAGGCCGAGACAGAATTGCTGTGAGTTCAAGCCTGAGTTCAAAAGGCTGATTGCTGTGTGGTCAAGCCTGAGGCCAGCCTGGACTACAAAAAAGCGAGACCCTGTCTAAAAAAATAAAATAAAATAAAATCAGCTACTCAGAAGTGTGCCTATCGAGATGAGAATGTAATAAAGTTAAAAATTATTTTCTTTCTTATGTGATAATATGGAAGTGTTGGGGATTGATACATAACAGGGTGCAAAGCGACCATTGTGAGGGTAGTGAGCTCAGAACCCAGAGAAGAAAACTAAATTCAGAAAAACTTCCTTAAGAATAGAAGTACTGCAGAGCACTCCCAAGCCTCGCCCACTCCACGCCCATAAGGGCGGGGAGAATGCCGGAAGCCACCGCAGGCACCCGGGCGGAAGCCCTGTCGGCCTATTGGGCCCTCCTCCCGACCTGCCCCGGGCTCAGGCCCCGCCCCCTAAAGTGGGTGAAAGGTCGGCGGCGCCGAGCTTAAGCTGGTGCAGCAGAGCAAAACTGACAGGACGACTCCTGACTGACCATGGCAGACAAGTCGAGGCCTATCAGCCCGCTCAAGAACCTGCTAGCCGGCGGCTTTGGTGGCGTGTGCCTCGTGTTTGTGGGGCACCCTCTGGACACTGTCAAGGTGCGAGGAGACAGGGGCGGGAGATTGGGGAGGAAGCCAGAGGGGTCGTGGGCACTGAACAGAAATGGGGCCCAAAAAGACGAGCTTCTGTGCAAAGTCTAGAAAATCGCTCTTTTAGAATTGGGCGGAATCTGCACTTTGCTCCCCAAAGAGCCAGACAGCCCAAGGTGAGCAGCCTCTACCTGTCCCATCAAGAGTTTCTTTGTAAAGATTTCTGTCTCACACTTTCTTCTAACCTTATGCCACTTTGGGAATCGGAAAGAAACAGCAGCTGTGTAAAGCTGATCCCACCCAACGCTAACACTTTATCAAAGCTGAAATATGTCCCCTGTAAAGCCTGCCCCACGAAGACATCTAAAGAAAAATATAGGGTTGTTCTAGAGATGTCCTTTGACACACACCCTGGGGCCAGAGTTCACCATCGCACATTGCGCTATGCAATAAAGTACTTGGCTATTCACCTGTCACTCCTTGACAGCCTGCATAGCCTGCTGCATCGAGCACCGGGTGGAAAGCTAATGATGTCCTCAGTGACTCAGCCTCTTCCAAGGAAAGCAGATGATCAGCTCTACTCAGGATCAGGCTGGTCACTACAGTTTCCAGGTGAGGAAGCTATTGTTTGTACTGAGACTACTGGAGAGAAGAAATACATCACTCCTCAATGCCCTGGAATACTCAGCACAGCCTTCTTGTAGATCCAAGTCCATGTCCTGTGAATTCATTTTACACTTCACCCCAGTTTTGTAATCTTACTGTATTTTTGTACACAAGAAGGAAAAACACAAGTCATGGCCAGAGTAGGTCTATAGGCAACAGACAGGAATTTTAGTGGGAAAGCCTATGTGAAGAGCTTCTAGAACATTTGATACAGTTTTCCTTATAAGAAAATAGTTTCATGAACTCTTCTTGGCAGACCTGAGCAACAGGTTCTTTGATGCTTTTGCACAGAGATGCTGCCCCTAAGGTAGAGCCCCACTGGGGTCATAGTATATGAAGCTCAGGATTAAAGCAGCTAGGCTGATTAGGGAATTATGTACTGAGAAAACAGATGTTTATTCAGCAAATGGTAATGCTTCTAAGTCATTCCAAGTAGAACTGGGTAGTAAGTGTCAATTGTCTGGCCTCTATTCCTATCCTTGGTCCATATAGGCAAAAATATTATTAGTATAGACAACTGAAACTTAAAAAAAAAACCTTTGATACCTTATATAAAAATGTTACTGGGCTGGGTATGGTGGTGCATACCTGTAATCCCAGGACTTGGGAGGCTAATGCAGGAGGATTACTGTGAGTTTGAGGCCAGCCTGAACTACAGGGTGAGACCTGATCTCAGAAAACAAAATCAGGGCCAGGGATTTAGCTCAAGTGGTAGTGTACATACTTTGGAAACCCAAGGGCCTAAGTTCAATCTCCAGTACCACAAAAAAGAAAAAAAAATTTAATGTTGTTCCCATGTTCTTAGCCTCTTGTCCTTGATAGTGCTTTTAGGAGGGGCTCAGTGACCTAGGTACTGAATTATAAATGACTAAAAATCCTCCATGGCATTTTGACAGAAAGTTGCTATTTAATATAAAACAAAATTCTAAATTGCTAAGTGTATCCTTTTGACCTCAGAGCTCAGAGTTGGGTGAACTCCAATTAAGGCTTGCCAGAGTACTCTCAGATTTAAGTCATCTGACATTACATGTCAAATAAGCCAAGAACTACAAGAGTTAGAATTTAGAAAAATTATTATGGAAGATAATATTAGGACAGGGATTGAAGGGCAGGCTGAATTCTAACTAGAATAGGATCATCTAGACAATATAGCACATA
Source organism: Petromus typicus (assembly GCA_004026965.1). Lineage (NCBI taxonomy): Eukaryota > Metazoa > Chordata > Mammalia > Rodentia > Petromuridae > Petromus > Petromus typicus. Next base: position 5,424 of record PVIR01022656.1, read on the forward strand.
GAAGTATTATCATAATTATTATTATTATTATTTTATACCAGGAATTGAACTCGGGACCTTGCATTTGCCAAGCAAATGCTGTGCTGCTGAGCTCTACCTCTGGCCCTCATTTTTTTGAGACAGGGTATCATTATTTGGTTCATGCTGGCCTTGAACTCACTATGAAGCCCAGGCTGGCCTTGATATCACAGCAATCTAATTCCAGTACTTGGGTGGCTAAGGAAAAAGGATTGTCAGTTTGATGCCAGCCTGCACTATATAGTTGAAGACCAGGCTGAACTCTGTAGTGCGACCCTGTCTCAAATGACCAAAAAAAAGAAAGGATTTTCTTGCCTCAACTTCCAGAGTGTTGAGATAACAGACACGCACCACATACATGCATATGAGTGTGTGTATACATATATATGTATATATATGTGTGTATATATGTATATATATATGTGTGTATGTGTGTGTGTGTGTGTGTATATATATATTTTGAGAGTTATAACTAAGTCTCAAAATTTCTAGGGTGGCTCAAACTTTTGAACAAACTGTCTCGGCCTCTCAAATTACTGAGAGGTTTGTCATACTCTGTGCAGACTGGGAAATGTATAAAAAAGTGATTTATTCTTACAGTTCTCGAGGCTAAGAAGCCCAAGCTCTAGGGGCCCAGAAATGGCAAGAAATGAAAAGGCAAGAGAACGCCGAAGAGCAAGGCATTAAACTCAGATCTCAAGCCTTTTTGTGCCGCTCTTATGACCTAAACATTGCCCGTAGATCCTAGTTCTCCACACGGTGGTATTGGGGGATAAATGCTTTTTGGCAAGAGTGAAGGTAAGTTTGGACTTACGAATGGGGAGCCAGAATGTAAACTAAGAACAACAGAGGCTTTTTTAATTTTTTTTTTGAGACAGAGTCTTACTATGTAGTTCAGAATGGCCTCAAACTCATACTGAGATTACAGGCAAGCATCACCACTCACAGCTTTGCTTCACAGTCTTTCATAACACTGTAATTGAGAAGGTGGATATTTATTTATTTTTGAGACAAGGTCTCCTTTTGTAGTTCAGGCTGGCTCTGTGCTCAGCCTCAAACTCCCGAGTGCTGGGATGACAGGCGTGAGCCACCACGCCCGGCACTGTGGTATGTGGTACTGATTGCTGCTGGGTGTGAGTCTCCATGCCCAGTATTGTATGTGGTCACCAGGGATCGAACCCGGCTCGTTGCGCTTGGAAGACAGGCGCCGGAACCACTGAGCTAACTCCCCAGTCCCTAGAAGTTGGATATTTAAGATCAAGATATTTAAGGACATTTATGACTCAATAATGAAGAGATAAATAATCGATAAGAAATATGCAAAGGATCTAAACAGGCATTTCTTCAGAGAAGATATACAAATGGCCAATGAGCATGTGAACAGATTTTCAGCATGATATTTTCCATGGAAACACAAATAGAAGTCACAATGAGATACTATGTCACACCTATTATGATGGTTATAAGAAGATAAAACAAATGGTAGCAAGTGTTGATGAAGTAGAACTCTTGTAGCTGTTGGGAATGTAAAAATGGTGAAATCTCTTGTGAAATAGTTTTGGAGTTTCTCAAATGGTTAAACAGTGGGGCTGGTGATGTAGTTCAGGGACAGAGTGCATGGTTTGCACACACAAGGCCTAGAGTTCCCTGGTACTAGGGAAAAGAGTAAAGGCTAAATAGAATTAACATATGACTTAGAAAATTCTATCCAGAATGGGAAAGGAAACGAGAGAGAAGAGAGAGAAAAGAAGGAAGGGACAGGAAAAAAAAAAGAGAACGGAAGGAAAAAATAGAAACAAAGATTTTGTAAATAAGGAGAGAAAGGAATTGAAAGCAGAGGAAAGGAATGAGTGAAAGAGAAGAGATATATATATATATATTCTATATGTAATATATATATCTTCTCTTATAAGATATATACATATATCTTCTCTTTTAATATATATATGTAATATATATACATATGGAATATTTGTAGTTATATATATCATAGTATATATATTCTATAAAACATAGAATAAGTAAAAAGAATATAATAAATAATATATTCTATATAGAATATATATAATAGAGTACATATGGAATATATATTTATAATACTAGAAGAATAATATATATTATATATATAGAATGAGAAAAAAGATCTATCTATATTCTACATATATATTCTTTATGATGAATATTATGTATCTCTAAATGCACCAATAACCTTAAAAAATACCTGAAAAAAAGAAACATAGAACACCCTCCTTTTTTTTTTTTTTTAAGTTTTTTGAGGCAGGGTCTTGCTTTGTAATTCAGGCTGGCCCTGAGCTCAGCCTCAAACTCACATCACAGTAATCCTCCTGCCTCTGCCTCCTCAGTGCTGGGATTACAGGTGTGAGCCACCACCCTGACACTGTGGTATGTGATACTGATTGCTGTTGGGCATGAGTCTCCATACCCAGTATCGTATATAGTTACTGGGGATCGAATACAGGCCTTTGCACTTGCGAGACAGGTGCTGGAACCAGTGAGCTAAATCCCCAGATCCTGGTTTAATTTCTTTAGAGAACATTAACCAGTACAATACTTTAAAAAATTAAAAACATATATCTACCCAAAGACTTGTACACAAATTTCTGTAGAACCAGTGGTAGTTTACTCTGTTAATTCCAGGTATTTGAGTGACTCAGGCAGAAGAGGACTTCAGCCTAGAAATTTGAGGCTAGCCTGATTAATACAGTGAGAACTTTTCTCAAAAAAAAAAAAAAAAAATCCAGGTGTAGTGGTACACATCTGTAATCCTAGTACTTGGGAGGCTGAGGCAGGAGGATTGCTGTGAGTTTGAGGTTAGCCTGAACTACATGGTGAGACCCTGCCTAAAAAGAAAAAGAAAAAATAGAAAAAAACTCACAAATGCCAGTCTCCTGCTGGTGGCAACTTGGTAATGGCAAGACTTATTCCAAATTGAAAATGTGAACAGTGCCTGCTTCACAAGCACAAGTCACAAGTTTGATCCCCAATACAAAAAAAAAAAATTAAAATTTTAGACCAGTAATCCTAGTACTTGGGAGGCTAAGTCAGGAGGACTACTGCAAGTTTGATGTCAGGCTTGTCTACATAGTGGGTTCAAGGCTGGGGCCGGCCTGAACTACAAAGCAAGACTCTGTCTCAAAAAACCAAAAAAATCCACAAAAATTTAAATAAATTTTTAAAATGTTTAGAAAAAAGGGCCGGGGATTTAGCTCAAGTGATACTACACTTACGTTGGAAGCATAAGGGCCTGAGTTCTATCCCTAGTACTGCAAAAAAATAAAAATAAATAAAATAATAATTAAAAAATCCCTATATATTCAGTGCAAAAGTTATGAGTTCCATAATTAGTACAACAACAACAAAACAATAACAACAACAAAAACCCTACAAATGTCCATCCAATGATGAATGGGTATACACAATGTGGTATATAATAGGATGTTATTTGCCAATAAAAAGGAATTAAGTGCGATATAATAAATAGGAATAATAGGATATGATAAATAGGCTATAATAAATAGGATATAATAAAAAGGAATAAAGATGGCAAATTAAGCCCACTCAGGCAATTTAGAGAGAACCTGTCTCAAAAAAGGGCTGGGGGGGGCCGGGGATATAGCTCAGTGGTTCCGGCGCCTGTCTTGCAAGCGCAAGGACCTGGGTTCAATCCCCGGTAACCACATAACAATACTGGGTGTGGAGACTCACTCCAGCGGCAACCAGTACCACATACCACAGTGCCGGGCGTGGTGGCTCACGCCTGTAATCCCAGCACTCGGGAGGCAGAGGCAGGAGGATTGCTGTGATGTGAGTTTGAGGCTGAGCTCAGGGCCAGCCTGAACCACAAAGTGAGACCCTGTCTCAAAAAACCTTAAAAAAAAAAAAGGGCTGGGGGTCCCAGGATTTAGCTCAGTGGTTCCAGCACCTGCCTTGCAAGCGCAAGGTCCCAAGTTCAATCCAGGTAACTACATACAACAATGCTGGGTTTGGTGACTCACGTCCACCAGCAATCTGTACCACATACCACATGCCAGGTTGGTGGCTCACGTTTATAATCCCAGCACTCAAGAGGCAAAGGCACGAGGATTGCTGTGAGTTCCAGGCACGCGTGGACCACATAGTGAGTTCAGTGCCAGCCTGAACTACAAAGCAAGACCCTATCTCAAAAAATAAAAGAAAAAAAATTTGCATCTCTGTACATCTTTACTATTCCCTTAACTAGTTATATTTAGATTCTCCTCTCCCTCTCTTTCCTCTTCTTTTTCCCTCCCTCCTTCTCTTCCTCTCTTTCTCCCTCCCTACTTTCAGTACTGGTGATTGAACCAAGGGGTTCTACCACTGAGCTATATTCCCTATTCCCTAGCCCTCCTTTTTTTTTTTTTTTTTTTGTGAGACAGTCTCACTTTCTAGTTCAGGCTGGCCCTGAGCCTGCTATGTAGCTTGGGCAAGCCTCATAGCAGTCCTCCTGCCTCTGCCGCTACACTGCTGGGATTACAGGCATGAACCACCCCACCCAGCTCAGAGATACAAATTCTGAGTCAGAAAGGTGATTTATTTTAACTTTGTTTTTAGGTGCGACTCCAGACACAGCCACCAAGTTTGCCTGGACAACCTCCCATGTACTCTGGGACCATTGACTGCTTCCGGAAGACTTTTATTAGAGAGGTATGGTATGTGGGCATTCCTCTCATAGAGAAGAACACATGTAGGGCTTTTTTTTTTTTTTTTTTTGAGACAGGGTCTTGCTTCAGGGCAAGCCTAAACTGTGAACTGCGGTGAGCTCAGCCTTGAATTCAACAGCAATCCTCCTGCCTATACATCCCAAGTGCTGGGATTATAGGTGTGAGCCACCACGACCAGCGCTGTGGTATGTGGTTCTGGTTGCTGGTGGGCAAAAGTCTCCACGCCTGGCATTGTTGTATGTGGTTACCAGGGATCAAACCTGGGACCTTGCACTTACAAGGCAGGTGCCGAAACCACTGAGCTAAATCCCTGTCCCCGCCACACCTTTGTTTTGTGGTATGGGGTTTTTGTAGGGTGTTTTCTTTCTTTTAAAATCTCTCCTTGTATGGAGGGCTAGGGATTTAGCTCAGTGGTTCCAGTGCCTGCCTGGAAAGCACAAGATTCCAAGTTCCATCCCTGGTAACCACATACAACAATGCCGGGCATGGTTACTCACACCCACCGGCAGTCAACACCATGTACCACAACCATAATGACAGTCGTGGTAGCTCATTCCTATAACCCCAGCACTCAGGAGGTGGAGGCAGGAGGATTGCTGAGTTTGAGGCTAAGTTCAGGACCATCAAAATCTTTCCTTGTTTGTAAAAGAGGTAAAGAAAGCCACAGGTTAGAGGACATGCAGCTTCCCTGATTCAGTGCTATAAAAAGTGATGGTGGGGCCGGGGAGTTAGCTCAGTGGTTCCGGCGCCTGTCTTGCAAGCGCAAGGACCCGGGTTCGATTCCCCGGTAACCACATAACAATACTGGATGTGGACCCACACCCAGCAGCAACCAGTACCACATAGCACAGTGCCGGGCGTGGTGGCTCACGCCTGTAATCCCAGCACTCGGGAGGCAGAGGCAGGAGGATTGTGATGTGAGTTTGAGGCTGAGCTCAGGGCCAGCCTGAACCACAAAGCGAGACCCTATCTCAAAAAAAAAAAAAAAAAAAAGTGATGGTGTATGTCTATAATCCTAGCACTCAGAAGGCTAAGGCAAGAGGATCGCTATAAATTTGATGAAGCCAATCTGTACAGAATACTATAATGACATCCTCAACTGCAAAAAAAAGACCCCAATTTAATGAACAAAGCAAATAAAATTTAAAAATAAAGAGAGATGGTGTCTCTAAGCAGCTTCTACTTCTATGGTTCATTGCAGGGTATCACAGGGCTGTACCGTGGTATGGCTGCTCCTATCATTGGGGTCACCCCCATGTTTGCTGTGTGCTTCTTTGGGTATGGTCTAGGGAAGAAACTACAGCAGAAATCTCCAGAGGATGTGCTTAGGTGAGTATACATGGGTGTACAACATTCAGTGCTAATCTGCTGGGAATGTGACATGGTTTTAAAAAACTTTGGAAAGCATGCAGTGACTGTCCCAGGGTTCCTGGGAATGACTTTTAGGAGTTCCATAAGAGGAAAGTTTCTGGGGACCGGGGAGTTAGCTCAGTGGTTCCGGCGCCTGTCTTGCAAGCACAAGGACCCGGGTTCAATTCCCCGGTAACCACATAACAATACTGGGTGTGGAGACTCACCCCAGCAGCAACCAGTACCACATACCACAGTGCCGGGCGTGGTGGCTCACGCCTGTAATCCCAGCATTCAGGAGGCAGAGGCAGGAGGATTGTGATGTGAGTTTGAGGCTGAGCTGAGGGCCAGCCTGAACCACAAAGCGAGACCCTGTCTCAAAAAACCTAGAAAAAAAAAAAAAAAAGAGGAAAGTTTCTGAGTTGTCCTGTGAACCAAAAGGAAAGTAGATGAAGAAAAAAGTCCCTCTGCCCATTTGTCAGATTGTTATAATTTCTTCTCTGAGGTAATATTAATTACTAAGGTCATTTATAGTACCAACACCACAAGGTTGTTGAGAGATTTGAATGCCAATATATGTTTGTTTGTTTTTTTTTAGATAGGGTCTCACTTTGTAGTTTAGGCTAGCCCTGAACTTACTATGTAGCCCAGGCTAGGCTTGAACTCACAGCAATCCTCCTCCTCTGCCTCCTGAGTGCTAGAGGTGTGAGGTACCTTACACTTGGCATTGTGATATGTGGTTACTAGGGATTGAACTCAGGACCTTGTGCTTGCCAGGCAAATCCCGGAACCACTGATCTAAATCCCTTGCCTGAGTGCTAACGTGTTTTAAATTACATGGGCAATACATGAGAGTGCTGTAACAGCAGCAGCAGGTTTGTTTACTGTTATCTAGTTGAGAGAAGTTTCTGACTTTTATTTTACTTGTTTGAGGGTGGGAGAGTACAGGGCTTGAATCCAGGGCCTTTCCACTGAGCTATACCTCCAGCTTTTATAAATATATATATATATATATATATATATATATATATACATTGTCTTACTTTGTAGTTCAGACTGGCCCTGAACTCACTATGTAGGCTACCCTTGAGTTTACAGGAATCCCCCTGCTTCTGCCTTCCAAGTGCTGGGATTACAAGTGTGAGCCATTGTCGTATGTGGTACCAGGGATCAAACTCAGGACCTTGTGCTTACCAGGCAGATGCTGGAATCACCAAGCTAAATCTCTGGCCCAGCCCTTTTATTTGTTTGTTTGTTTGTTTGCTTGTTTATTGGTTTATTTACTTATTTACTTATTTATTTATTTATTTTTGAGACAGGGTCTCCTTTTGTAGTTCAGGCTGGCCCTGAGTTCAGCCTCAAACTCACATCACAGCAATCCTCCTGCCTCTGCCTCCCGAGTGCTGGGATTACAGGCATGAGCCACCACACCTGGCACTGTGGTATGTGAGTCTCCACGCCCAGTATTGTGTATGGTTACCGGGGATGGAACCCGGGCCCTTGTGCTTGCAAGACAGGCACCGGAACCAGTGAGCTAAATCCCCGGCCTATTGGTTTATTTATTAATTCATTCATTTATTGAGACAGGGTCTCACTTTGTAGTTCAGGCTGGCCCTGAACTCACTATGTAGCCCATGCCAGCTTCAAACTCACAGCAATCCTCCTGCCTCTGCCTCCTGAGTGCTGGGATTACAGGTGTGAGCCACCATGCCTGGCATTGTGGTATGTGCTTATTGAATGCTGGGCTTACAGATGTAAGTCACCACGCTTGGCAGTGTGTTATGTGGTCATTGGGGATCGAACTTGGGACCTTGAGCTTGCCAGGCAGACTTTGGAACCACTAAGCTAAATATCTGGCCCAGTTCTTTTATTTTTTATTTTGAGATGAAGTCTTGCTAAGTCACTGTTCTGCAGTCTTGGCTCAAATGTATAACCTTCGAGGCCTCAGCCTTCCAGATTGCTGGGATTACAGACATATAACACTATGTCCAACTTTATACTTCTTTTTCCTTTCTTTTATTTTCTTCTTAAAACAAGGACTTTCCATGTTGTAAGGCTGGCTTTGAACCTACTTTGTAGCTTAGGTTAGCCTCAAACACACCAATCTTCCTGCCTTAGCTCCCAAGTGGTGGGATTATAGGCATGGGCCTCTATACCTGTTGTTTCATTTTTTTAATAGCAAAACATTTCTTGATATATTTTAAATATGCATAATGATAATATTCATTATAGAGAATTTGTACCAGTAGAGGATATATCTTGGTTTTCTTTTTATCTCCATTTTCCTCTTCCCTGATACACAAAAGCTTTGTTTCAATTTTTTCTCCAATTTTTTTCTTTCTGGTCTCTTCTTCACTTCCCCCTTCCCCCTGCATTGTTTCCTTTCTCATTTGAACATTTTATTTCCATTTCTAAATGATTATTACACACTTTTTTGTTGTGGTTGTTTTTGTTGTTCCCAGGGATCAAACTCAGGACCTTGCACTTGCAAGATAAGCACCAGAGCCACTGAGCTAAATGCCTGGGCCTTATTGTACATTTTAGTCCTTATTTCCACATTTGGTTTCTCATACCAGAGAAACAATGTGATATTTAAACATGTGCATTGAATTTATTCTACTCTAAGCCTGGTCTCCAGGTGCATCCATTTAACTAGAAATGTCTTAGGCTCATCCTTCTTTAAGGCAAAGTAGTATTCCATTGGGTAAACAAATCACATTTAAGCACAATACTTAAAATAGCAGCCCACTGGTTATTCAGGAAGATATGTTTAATTTTGGTGTGTTTATGAAATTCTTGGGCTAGGGATTTAGCTTAGTGGCATTGCACCTGCCTATCAAGCACAAGGTTCTGAGTATGATTCCCAGTACTAGAAAAAAAAAAATAAGAAATTTTTGTGATTTCTTTTACCATTAATTTCCAATTTAATTGCTCTATGGACTAATCATATGCATGGTATAATTTCAATTCTTTTTCATTTACAAATTAATGTTTTATGAGTTAGTATGTGGTCTCTTTTGGATAACACCTCATTTACAGCTAAGAAGAATGTGTATTATGTTGTTGTAAGGTGGAACACTGTAGACATCTAGTAAGTCTATTTGTTAAAAAATTTTGGTTTGATTCTGATATTTCATTGTTGATTTTTTGTTGGTAGCAGTGGGATAGTGAGTTCCCCTGTTAGTTGTATTAGTGTTTATTTTATTGTTCTATATAGTTGAGTGTACTGCTCTTTGAAGCATATATATTTATGATTGCTATCTGTTCCTCTTGGTTTATTTCCTATACAAAGATGTAGTGACCTTCTTTGTCTCTCTTAATCAGACTTGGCTTGGTGTACACTTTATCTGCAAAACAGAATAACTACTCCTGCGTTTAGGGGGGTTCCTATTGCCTAGAATATTGTTTTCTGTTCTCTGGTTTTCAATATATGAGTTTTTTGAATTAAATGTTTTTGTATATAGAATATTTTTGGATCTTGGTTCTTGATATATTCTGTGGATCTATTTCTTTTGATTGCTGAAGTGAGATCATTAACACTGATGATTATAACTGATGTGTATTGACTTATCTTGGTCATGTTATTTTACTATTGTTGATTCTCTTTTTTTTTCCTCCTTTGTTTGCCTTATAAGGTGAATTCATTTTTTTGAGGTTCATGGAGTTATAATCCCTGTTATCTGTTTTATTTTTTTTTGAGACAGGATTTCACTTTGTAGTTCAGGCTATACCTGAATTCAGCCTCAAACTCGAAGCAATCTTCCTTCCTCTGCCTCCTGAGTGTTGGGATTACAGGTGTGAGCCACCGCACCCAGCACTGTGGTGTGTGGTGCTGATTGCTGGTAGGCGTGAGTCACCACACCCAGCATTATTGTTATGTGGTTACTGGGGATCAAATATGGGACCTTGCACTTGCAAGGCAGGAGCCAGAGCCACTAAGCTAAATCTTCGGCCCTCCTTTGCTACTTTTGAGAAATCTTTCTTTCCATGATTGCTAACCACAATCCTGTCTTCTAGATTTGGTATTCTGTCGTCACATTGGCTTATTTGGCTGCATATACTTTCAGTGGAGTTTTTTAATTTCTTTAATATGTTTGAATTTGTTCTATGGACCCCATTTCTTTCCTGTTCTGGGTGTTTATGGTTTCCATCATTTTCCTGAGTGCTTCTATTTTATTATCTGTATCTGCTCTCAAGTCACTATTCATGTCTTTCATTCTGGTCACCATGTTTAAGTTATGTGAAAAATTAGTTCTGCATTGAATTTTTCTATAGTCTTGTACACCTGGTTTTGTATTTATACTGTTATCATTTCAGAGATTCTAGGGGGGTGGCTTTTAAATTGTTCCACCTGACTGCCTCTAGGTTTGCCTTTAGTGAGTTCAAAGTCTGTGGAGGTTCCATCTTGTTTAAATGTCTTCTCATTTTTCCTTTTTAGTTTAATCCCTGGATTGGTACTTGTAGATTGCTTATGGAGAGTAGTCTTATTGCTGGTATCTAGAGACCTTAGGAAATGGCTACTTCTCAGACTTCTATAAATGACTTTTGGGTTTTAAGTGTGTTGCAAGATCCTACCTCTTAAATTTATTTGGAATGAGAAGTTTCTGCCTTCTTAACCCAGCATATGGTTCTTTGGCACTGGCCTATTGTTTTGTTGTTGTTGTTGTTGTTTTATTTTGTTTTTTAAGCAAGGCCTTGGTTTGTAGTTTAGACTGGCCCTGAACTCACTATGTAGCCCAGGCTGGCCTTAAACTCTTGGCAATCCTCCTGCCATTGCCTCCTGAGTGCTGGGCTAAGAATTGTGAGTCACCACATTCAGCATTGTGGTATGTGGTTACCAGGGATCAAACCTGGGACCTTGTTCTTGCCAGGCAGATGTGGGAATCACTGGAGCTAAATCCTCAGCCCTGGCCTATTGTGTTTTTTAAGATACTTAGGCAATCTCAGTCTTGATATACTAGAAAGAACAACTGATTAGTACTGTTGTGTCACCTTGGCTAAAGTAGTACAATCAGCAATAACAAAAGCATCGTATAAAACCTAGAAAATTACAAACTGTGGTAACTGTTGTCACCTTTAATCATCTAAACTAGATTTGTGGCTATATAGCAAAATCTAAAGTGAATGAGAAAATTATATGCAATAAATAAGCTCTCAATATGGCAATGTTACCTTAAAAGGCGAAGATTTAATAAGGTTTAATGGGTAGAGATAGAGAAATAGAGTAAGAGTTTACAAGCAAAGCTGGAGGTCAAAGGAAGATGATACAAACTTTGGGAAACTGGTGAAGACAGGAGGAAAAGAAAGAAGGAAGAAATAAAAACAAAAACAGAAATCCACAATAATAAAATTAGTAACTGTGTTCACATTCATGAAGAAAGAACCATCAAGAAAAAATAAAACAACAAGAACAAAAACAAGAAAAGAGGAAAATAAAAGAAAAGAAAATAACAAAAGGATGAAAAAAAAAGAAAGTCCAATTCAAGGTGTATCTCTGAGGTCCCTGGTAGACACTGTAGGCAGACAGAGTCCAGGTATAATTTGTTTAATTCCAAGAAGCCAGTCATTAATTTATGGTGAGGTAGTAGATAATCCCAGAAAGCCTGGACCTTTAGTTCCACTGAAGTTCATGCTGATTTCTGGCTATGACACTAGAACCAGATTTGTTGAGTCTGCCACAGTCCATGGCCCTCTTGCTAAGTTGAACTCTCTGCTCTCTGACTTCCTGATGACTTCAACCTCACATTCTGACTGGGATACCAGGAGCTACTTAGATGGAGGCAGCCTATAGCTGTTCTGAGTTCCAAGCTCAGTTGGCCCTACTTCAAGAGGGCTAACAGCCAGTTGCCCTCTCCTGGTTATGTCTGAACCCAAGTAACTCATCAGCCACCAGGGATTTAACTCAAGTGGTACTGTGCCTACTTTGCAAGTAACTCATGAGCCACTGTGGTCTGCTCTGGTCTACTTCCCTGGTCCACTGATATCTTTCTCTGTGGAAGCCTCTGGGGTTACTGTGTGTCTACAAG
>PVIR01022656.1:17617-28337 GCA_004026965.1 Petromus typicus
GGGCCCTTGCGCTTGCAAGACAGGCGCCGGAACCACTGAGCTAACTCCCCGGCCCCAGTGTCTACAAGTTTTAACTGCCTTTCCCACACTGTGAGCCAGGCTGTGGGACAAAGCACTGCCTTCCATCTCCCTCTTTTTTGTAGAAGTCTTCCTCTTAGGTCTCCCTAAGAATTTCAGTTCCTGCTTCAGACCTTCCTGGGCCCTTCCTTCCTTTTCACACTGCTACATTCCAATATCAGGACAAAAAAATTCTTTCTACTTCATCATCTTCTTGGAAGTCTGGTAGTTCACTGTTGCATTTTTTTTTCTCCTGATACTGTGGATGGAACTCATAATATTGTGCTTGCTAGGCAGGCATGGCATTGCTGATTTATATCTTTGGCTCTATGGCACTTTTTTTTTTTTTAAGAGGCAGGGTCTTGCTTTAAGTTCAGGCTGACCCTGAGCTCACTATGTAGTATAGATGAGCCTGGAACTCACAACAATCCTCCTGCTGTCATTGTGGTATGTGCTGCTGATTGTTGATGGGTGTGAGTCACCTCAGGTCATTGTTATATGTGGTTAGGCATCCAACTCAGGACCTTGCACCAGGACCACTCAGCTAAATCCTTGGCCCCCTCCCCTTTTTTTTTGAGACCAGGTCTCACTGTTGTGATTTAGGCTGGTCCTGAACTCACTATGTAACCCAGGCTAGCCTCAAACTCAAAGCAATCCTCCTGCCTCTGCCTCCCGAGTACTGAGATTACCGGTGTGAGGCATTACGCCCAGCATTGTGGTATGTGGTACCCGGTATTGAACTTGGGACCTTGTGCTTGCTAGGCAGACATCAGAACCAGTGAGCTAAATCCTTAGCCCGGCACTTCATTTTTATAATGTGATTGCATGATTTTTTTTTTTTCTGGCACTGAAGATTGAACTCAGGACCTTGTGCTTGCCAGATAGGTGTGGTGCCACTAAGCTACATCCCTAGCCCTATAATGTGATTATATTATTTAAATGATTACAGACACTGGTTGCTCTATCAAAGTAAAATAAGTTACAAAAAATTATTGTAAGAATTATTATTTCTTGAGAAGTTATTAACCATATAGACTGACTGTTCAGCATTCAGGAGCCTTGCTTTCTATAGCCAGCTTCAAAGTACCTTCCAGTTCACTGTTTCCAAGAGGAGTTCTCTCGACAACTTCCTGAGGATCACAGCGTGAACTGGGACTTTGAAGCTGGCTTCATGTGAAAGCAGTTCTTCTGACTGTTAAATGGTCAGCCTATATGCTTCAGTTGTATGTCTGTGGTGGATATGTGAGTCTTACTTTAGATGAATGTGTAGAACAGGGTGTTGAAACAGGTGCTCTGTCTAAGGGGAAAAATTTACAGGTGGATGTACCCTCACTGCCAATTGGAGTCTTTTAACCATGTCTTGATATGCCTTTGAGTGAGATTGACGTGAAGCTAGTCAGAGGCTTGGGGTGGTAGGAGCGTGAGGCCCAGGACAATGTGAGGATTTTTAGCAAGATTTCTAAGTCCAAGGGACTGTGAAAATGCTGAATTTAACTGTATGCCCCATTACCTCTAGGCCATTACTGATTATAGAAGGAAAAGAAAGTGCTAGAGATGTTGCAGACAGCTATGGTGAGACACTAGAAGCCTCAGACTCATTCTCAAGTGTGACTCCTTTTGTGGAAGCCTTGAGTGAGAAGCCATGCTTCTGGCTGCCAGGGGACCATTCTGTGCGTGGCGCTGTAGAATTCCTCATGCCTGCCTGAGTAGAATCCCTGATTTGACCCTGCCTATCAGAATCATCCACCGATCAGCCTATGGAGGTGACCACAGCCATTTTCCTGTCCTTTAAAGTTGTCCTGCTTGAGTCTTGGCTTAGAGTCTTCTCAGACTCTTGGTGGTCCAAGGGAAGATTGGAGAGAAAGTGTGATCTGCTGAGGTGTAGCTCTTGGGATAGAGGTTCCTTCCAGCCCATCAACCTGGAATTTCACAGCCCAAGCTGCTAAGAAGTCTGGGAACTTGTCCATAGTCACTGCACGACAGACAGACTTAGGGCAGAAACCATATCTCTCTATCATTCTGATAAGTGAGGGATTCTGAGTTGTGTGCCTTGTGTGATTGGACATTCTGACTAGGCTCCATTGCTCTTGATACTGAGACCCTTACTCAGGCAAGTTTGACCAAAATATACCTAGAATTTGGATTTCATGTGAAATATGATTTATTTGTGGCTATATTTCTTCCCAGTTCAAGTACTTATTTTTTCTTACAAAACTTTGCTTTTGGTTTTTGTTTTCAATACAGCTATACCCAAATATTTGCTGCTGGGATGTTATCTGGTGTATTTACCACAGGAATCATGACCCCCGGTGAACGGATCAAGTGCTTATTACAGGTACAAGTGTGATCTGACTGCAGGTAGCCTGTAACTCATAGCAGTCTTCCTGCCTCTGCCTCCCAAGTGCTGGGATTACAGCAAAAGTTTTATGTGTCTGTTTATGTTCACATACCCTTCATAAAGGCTTCAGATCAGGTGTACCAAAAAATAGTTCCAAGGCTTTCAGGAACATGGAAGTAACTATAGTGGAAATGAGAATCAAGACAGTATAACAGACCTAGAAAAATGTCACACCTGTGGTGTATCAGTTCTAGCCTACCCATCTTTATTAGCAGTTACTTCAGTAACTTCGAAAGGTAAGTTATGTTTTATCACCACTAGTAAAGGAAAGTTGCTCCTGCTGCAGATGTGTCTACCAAAATCTCAGTGTCTATAAGGCAGTGATGGTGAACTTTTTAGAGATGGGTGCCCAAACTTCAACCCAAAACCCATTTCTTTATTGCAAAGTACTAACACTGCAATTAATCTTGACTACGGAGGTTTTAGTTTAGGAAAAAATAACTCATACAATAGCATCTTTTATACTAAAAACAACTTATGTACTACAGTTTTGCTGCTACTGCTTTCGGACATACTCCATCCTATAACTGCATAATACCAAGAAAATTTAGACAAGGGAGAAGAAAAAAAAAATTTTTTTTTGAGACAAAATCTGGCTTTGTAGTTCAGGCTGGCTCTGAACTCACTGTGTAGCCCAGGCTAACCAGTAACTCAAAGCAATCCTCCTGCCTCTGCCTCTCAAGTGCTGGGTTTATAGATGTGAGGCACTATTCCTGGCACTGTGATATGTGATATCAGGGAATGAACTCAGCACCTTGTGCTTGCCAAGCAGATGCTGGGACCACTGAGCTAACTCCCCAGCCCAAGAAAAAAATATTAAATAGAAACATATGATGAACTAGGCATGGAGAAGTACATCTATAATCCCACATCTATGATTATAGAAGTACATCTATAAGTCTGTCCTGAGCTGCATAGTAAGAGCCTGTCTCAGAAATAAATAAATAAATAAATAAATGGAATCATACAGTATATGAACTTCTCAGATCACCAGCATGATTTTCTGGACATTGTTCAGATTGCTAAATTTTGTTTTTGTTATTGATTTTATTGCACCACCCCCCCTTTTTTTGAGACAAGGTCTAGCTTTGTAGTTCATGCTGGCCTTGAGCTCACTATGTCTCTCAGGCAAGCCTCAAACTCACAGCAGTCCTTCTGCCTCTGCCTTCCGACTGCTGGGTTTATAGGTGTGAGCCACCACACCCCACACTGTGATATATGGTTACCAGGAGGAATTTGAAACTTTGAACATGGAACCTTGCACATGCAAAGCAGGTGCCAGAAGCACTGAGCTAAATCCCTGGCCTTGTTTGCCTGGTTTTTGAGACAGAGTCTTGCTGTGTAGTTCAGGCTGGCTTTGAACTCACTATGTAGTCCAGATTGGCCTCAAATGCTTGACAATCTTCCTGCCTCAGCCTCCCCGAGTACTAGGATAACAGATGTGCCACACCTGCTCCTTGCCCAATATATTTTATTTAACCTTTTCTGATAGATGTATAGTAATATTTTAATTTATATTTCCTGTGTGTGTGTGTGTGTGTGTGTGTGTGTGTGTGTGTGTGACTGAGAAATGAACTTGGGAGCTTTCATAATAAGCAACATCCCAGTCTTTTTTAATTTTTATTTTGAGACAGTGAATCCCAAAGTTGATAACTTGCTCAGATTTACCTGAACTTTTGATCCCCCTAGGTCAGTCCCCCAAGGTACTGAGGTTAGAGGTGTGTGCCACCGTGCCTGGTTTAATTTGTATTTCACTTTAGAAAATTGTGTTTCCTTCCTCAGTAGCTAAAGATAGCTATATATTTTTTTCTTTTTTGCTACCAGGGATCGAATTCAGGATCTTGTACTTGCCAGGCAGGTGCTGTGCCACTGAGCTAAATCCCCAGCCCTCAAATATCTTTTTGTATGTTTAATCTTTATTAATGAAATATCTGTTCATAAATTTATCCCATTTTCTTTTCTTTTTTTTTTAGAAAGAGTCTCACTTTTGTAGTTCAGGCTGGCCCTGAGCTCATTATGTAGCCCAGGCAAGCCTGAACTCACAGTAATCCTTCTACCTCTAACTCCTGAGTGCTGGGATTACAGGTATGAGCCACCATGCCTGGCTCCATTTTCTAATTGGATTTTAAAAATTATTATTTGTTTGTTTTGTGTTTGGTTTTTTTTAGACAGAATCTTGCTTTTGTAGTTTAGGCTGGCCCTGAGCTCAGCCTCAACTCACAGCAATCTTCTTGCCTATACCTCCCAAATGCTGGGATTACAGGCATGAGTCACCACACCCTGTTTAAAAATCATTTTGACAGGGCCGGGGATTTAGCTCAGTGGTTCCAGTGCCTGTCTTGCAAGCGCAAGGACCCAGGGGTTCGATCCATGGTTAACGACATACAATACTGGGTGTGGAGACTCACACCCAGCAGCAATCAGTACCACATACCACAGTGCTGGGCGTGGTGGCTCATGCCTGTAATCCCAGCACTCAGGAGGCAGAGGCAGGAGGATTGCTGTGATGTGAGCTGGACGCTGAGCACAGAGCTAGCCTGAACTGCAAAGTGAGACCCTGTCTCAAAAAAAAAAAATTATTTTGACAGACCAGAAATTTAGCGCAGTGGCACTCTGCCTGCCTGGCAAGCGCCAGGACCTGAGTTTTATACCTAATAACCCCCCCAAAATTTATTTTGATTGTTCTTGATAATATTTTATTTTTGAGAATCCTTGATATATTTTGGATATTGGTTCTTTACTAGATATGGGGTTGTGATTTGTTGATATTTTCTTTCATCAGTCAAAATGATAGTATGAACCTGTAATTCATAGCATTTGAGAGGATGAGGGAGGTAGCTCATGAATTTGGGACAACCTGGACTACACAATAGCGAGTTCATAAATTCAAGAGCAGCTTAAATACAGCATATTGAGACCCATCTAAAAAAACAAAACAAAAAGTAAATATTTGATAGAATTCCTTGGTGAATCCCCAGCAGAGTTGGGCTGGGGATTTAGCTCATGTGGTACCTTACCTACCTTGGAAGCACAAGGGCCCAAGTGCAATCCCTAGTATGGCAAGGAAAAAAAAATGATACGAACAAGAAACAGTGTAAGGCTGGAGATATTTTTGTAGGAGTTTTAAAACAATAAACACAAGGTCCATGGATTTAGCTCAGTGGTTCTCTATCTGCCTGGCAAGAGCAAGGTTGGAGTTTAATCCCCAGCACCATATGGCATTGCTGGGTGTGGTGGTTCATGCCTGTAATCCCAGCACTCGAGAGGCAGAGGCAGGAAGATTATTGTGAGTTGAGGCTTGCCTGGGCTACATAGTGAGCTCAGGGCCAGCCTAAACTACAATGCAAGATGCTGTCTCAAAAAACTTTTTAAAAAATTATAAATTCAAATTTTTGATCATTATAGGTCAGTTAAAATTGTTTCAGTTGAGTCATGCAGTTTGTATTATTTAGTTTTTCATTTTTACTATCAAATTTGTGTTACCGAGATTATCTTTTTTTCTAACTTTTTTCCCCCCTAGTACTGGGCATTGAACTCAGGACCTTGTGCTTGCGAGGCAGGTACAGTGCTAGTGAGCTAAATCTTTGGTCTTTTGTCTTACTTTTTTGAGACAGGGTCTTTTTATGTAGTTCAGACTGGCCTTGCACTTCCACCAATCCTGCCTCAGCCTCCTGAGTGCTGAGATTACAGGCATGTGCCACGAGGGCTGGCCCTGAGCTCAGCCTCCATCTCACATCACAGCAGTCCTCCTGCCTCTGCCTCCCGAGTGCTGGGATTACAGGCGTGAGCCACCACATCCAGCACTGTGGAATGTGGTACTGGTTGCTGCTGGGGTGAGTCTCCACGCCCAGTATTGTTATGTGGTTACTGGGGATCGAACCCGGGTCCTTGCACTTGCAAGACAGGCGCTGGACCCACTGAGGTATATCCCCGGCCCTGGCTTGTGTTTTATTTTTCTGAAAATCTAAACTTTCAAGTACTTCCTACTCACGCAGAGTAGCTGTCTGTCATCTCTTTTCTCACCTTCAAATGAATCATCTCTTTTTTTTTAAAGCTTCTTGCTACTCTTTCCTGTTTCCCACTGTTAAACCCACTCCAATCTGGCTTTTCCTCACAACTCCAACAGAAGTGCTTTTGTGAAAGTCACCAATGATATTCTGCCTAAGTCCAGTGGTCATTTCTTGGTCACTGTCTCCCTTGATCCATCAGCAGGCAGATCACCCCTACGCCTTCTTGAAGAATGTCTTCACTTCCGATCTTTCTTTTGTTCTTCCTTGGCTGCTTATTTTTTGTCTTGTTGAGTAATCATCATCTCTTTCTTTAATGTTCATGAGTACAAGGCTCAATCTTATTCTATTCATTACCTCAATGATAATTTTATCTTGTTTCTTGACATTAATACACTATTTATAGTCTGATTATTCTCAAACTTTATCTTCAATTCAGACTTCTTCTGAATTCTGGAGTGGTTTATTTTACATTTCTACTTGGATACTAAGAGGTGCCTCAAAGTCATCAGTAAAACTGAAGTATTGGCCTTTACAATACTTCCTTGAAACCTTGGTGGCAGTAGCATCCCTTTATTATCAGGGCTAATACCCATGTGCCCTCCTAGATTCCTTTCTTTTTTTCACTCTACAGATCCCATTTATTGAACAGTTAAATTTGTAGGCACTATATCTCAAGTCTCTCTTTTCTTATCATCTCCATTGCATCTCTGTTACTTCAAGTCACTTTTATCACTGCCCCAGGTAACTGTGAGGGCCTCTGTGCTTATTTCCTGATTACAGTCTGTACTGTCCATAACAGGGAGAAGTTTCTGTCAATATGTCATTCCCATACCCAATTTTCCATGGCCTTACAGTGATTCACTCCAACATCCTCTATCATGTGGGCCTTCTTATTTTTCGTCAGTTATATTGGCTCACACATACCTTGATGATTTGGAGAAGTTATATAAAAAGAACCAGAGACAATATATTAAATCTGCTTTTGGTAAAATTGATACTTTTCAAACTGAAAACTTTTCTAGTAAAATTATGACCTTTATTTTTTTGAAATAGAGTCTTGCTGTGTAATTCAGGGTGGCCCTGAACTCATCATGTAGCCCAGGCTGGCCTCAAATTTATGGCAGTCCTCCTCCTTCAGCCTCCAGAGTGCTGGGATTACAGGTGTGCACCACCATGTCCAACCCAAAATTAAAATTTAAAAAAAAAAGGGCTGGCTCGGGGGCGGGGAGTTAGCTCAGTGGTTCCGGCGCCTGTCTTGCAAGCGCAAGGACCCGGGTTCGATTCCCCGGTAACCACATAACAATACTTACACCCAGCAGCAATCAGTACCACATACCACAGTGCCGGGCGTGGTGGCTCACGCCTGTAATCCCAGCACTCGGGAGGCAGAGGCAGGAGGATTGTGATGTGAGTTTGAGGCTGAGCTCAGGGCCAGCCTGAACCACAAAGTGAGACCCTGTCTCAAAAAACCTAAAAAAAAAAAAAAAAAAGGGCTGGATGTGGGGGTGCATATCTGTAATTCCAGCACTCAGGAGGCTGAGGTAGGAGGATCACCATGAGTGAGTTGGAGGCCAGCCTAGAATCCATAGTGAGTTCAAGACTTGTTTTGGGGCCAGGAATTTAGCTCTGTGGTCCGATGTCTGCCTGTCAAGTGCAAGGTCCCAAGTTCGATCTCAGCAACCACACACCACAGTGCTGGGTGTGGTGATTCATGCTTATAATCCCAGCACTTAAGGGGAAGAGACAGGAGGAATGCTGTGAGTTCCTGAGTTCGAGGCTTGCCTGGACTACATAGTAAGTTCAGGGTCAGCCTGAACTACAAAAAAAGACCCTGTCTCAAAAAAAACACTTGTTTTGAGACAAGGTCTCACCCTTTTCTAGGCTTTGAACTCACAGTGATCTTCCTGCCTCAGCTTTTGGAGTGCTGCTTTTACAGTTGTATGCCTCTGTGCCCTGCTTAAGAATTATGACTCTCGGGCTGGGGATTTAGCTCAGTGGTTCCGGCACCTATCTGTCTTGCAAGCCAAGGGCAGGTAATCACATACAACATACTGGGCATGAAGACTTACTCCCACCAGCAATCATACCACATACCACAGTACTGGGTGTGGTAGCTGATGCCTGTAATCCCAGCACTCGGGAGGCAGAGGCACGAGGATTGCTGTGATGTGAGTTGGAGGCTGAGCTCAGGGCCAGCCTGAACTACAAAAGCGAGACCCTGTCTCAAAAAAACCTTAAAAAAAAAAAAAACCCAAAAAGAATTATGACTCTTTTTATTCATCTTTTTTATATTCCTGAGGTGTTTTTTAAGTATAAATTTTGGTTAATAAGTATATATCTTATTGCTATTTTGAATATGATCTTTTTCTATTATTTTTTAACTAATACTGGTTAGGTTTTTTTTTTTTTTTTTTTAAAAACTACTTGTATGTTTTTTATGTTTATCCTTGGAATTGTTGAAGCTAAACTCTCTGTCTTTAACTGCTCTTTTCTGATACCCCTACATGGTTCTTCTTGGCTCCATACTTGCTGTGGACCCTGAATGGGTCTGTCTCAGTTTCTTAACTTTATTGTATTACAGCTGTCTGTCCTCAGGCTTTTCACTCTAACGCCATGAAGCCCCAGGGCTAGGGTAGGGGCTTCCGCTTGGCTCTCCTCTGGTTCTGTACTGGTCCTCTACCTGGGCATTCGGCACTGAATGTAATTTCCTGTTCAGTTTTCCTTGTCCCCGCCTCTCCTTCCCTTTCCCTCCTCCCCTCCCCACTTCTCTCCTTTCTCTTTTTCTTTCTTTTTTTTAGGTTTTTTTTGAGACAGGGTCTCACTTTGTGGTTCAGGCTGGCCCTGAGCTCAGCCTCAGACTCACATCACAGCAATCCTCCGGCCTCTGCCTCCCGAGTGCTGGGATTACAGGCGTGAGCCACCACGCCCGGCACTGTGGTATGTGGTACTGATTGCTGCTGGGTGTGAGTCTCCACACCCAGTGGGGTATGTGGTTACTAGGGATCGAACCTGGCTCGTTACGCTTGCAAGACAGGCGCTGGAACCACTGAGCTAACTCCCGGCCCTCTCCTTTCTCTTTTTCCCTCCAATACTATTGATTGGACTTAGATCTTCACACATGCTAGGTAAATGCTTTAGCATTCAGCTACATACTCGACATTTTTATGATCTTATTTAAGTTTGAGACAAGAGTTTTGTTGAGTTTCCCAGGTTGTCTTGAATTTATGATTCTCCTGGGCCAGGGATATAGCTCAGTGGTTCCAGCGCCTGTCTTGCAAGCGCGAGGGCCCGGGTTAAATCCCTGGTAACCACATAACAATACTGGGCATGGAGACTGATGCCCAGCAGCAACCAGTACCACATACCACAGTGCTGGGCATGGTGGCTCACGCCTGTAATCCCAGCACTTGGGAGGCAGAGGCAGGAGGATTGCTGTGATGTGAGTTTGAGGCTGAGCTCAGGGCCAGCCTGAACCACAAAGCGAGACCCTGTCTCAAAAAACCTTAAAAAAAAAAAAATTATGATTCTCCTGCCTCAGCCTCCTGAGTAGCTTGGATTATGAGTGTGTACCACTGTACCCAGCTTTGTTCATCTCTTCTCTACAAAGCCTCCTTACTAGCTAGGCTTAGAATTAATTTTGTGCTCAATAGATATTTGTGGAAGAAACAAATAAATGACTAAAATATGTGTCTCTTCTAAATCTTCCAAATTGCTTTTTTTTTTTTTAAAAAAAAGTCTTCCTGTGTTTGGAAGATTACTTTACTTTCCAACTCTTCCCTATTGATTTTATTTTATATACTTTGAATACAAATTTGAATACTGGGGATCAAAGCAGGGTCTTCCTTTGCACTGAACCCCATCCTTCTGATTGAGACAGGGTCTTGATAATTTGCTGTTCTCCTGTTTCAGCCTTTCAGAGTGCTAATATTACCACACTTGTTTAGCCTTATTTCCCAGTATCACATATTCCAAATACTTGCTGACTTGACATTGACACATTTTATATATCTAATGCATATTAACCACTGCCATGCTCACTTTGTATTCTCCTGTAAACAAGTGGTCTATTGACTTTGACTTGATGACCTTCTCCATTCCAGATTCAGGCTTCTTCAGGGGAAATCAAGTACAATGGATCCTGGGATTGTGCAAAAAAGTTGTATAAGGAATCTGGGATCCGAGGCATCTACAAAGGCACTGTGCTTACCCTTATGAGAGGTAACTTTTGAAGCTTTCCATCCACCTAAGGTTACAT
>PVIR01022657.1:0-27942 GCA_004026965.1 Petromus typicus
TTTTTTTTTTCTTTCAAGATAAGGTCTCACTGTATAGTTCAGACTGGCCTTCACTCTCTATGAAGCTCAGGCTGACCTTGAACTCATGGTGATCCTCCTGCCTCTGCCTCCCCAGTGCAGGGATTACAAGTATGTGCCACTATGCTTGGCCATAAATTCTATTGAAAAGAGGAATAAAAATGTTGAATACCTTCAGATAAGCACAAGATTCCTAAGAATTCCCCTAAAAAATCTGAATGCTTCAAAAGAATGGCACCTCCTTCACGATAACACATTTTATGAAGCTATTTCACAGCTTTAAACCAGCTAACACATATCTGGGTGGTTTTACTAAAATAGTTTTCTGAAAAGCAAGTCTTCCAAGGAAGAATTCAGATCAGAAAGAGGAAAAGCAGTGCCGCCAGGCTGCTGTCCTGCTGAGGAGTTTCCAGATAGCCAGACACGCAGCAGGGAGCAGCAAGGAGGAGCAACAGACCAAGCTGCTCTTGAGGCACAAACTCGGCTTCTGACTGCTTTTGTGGAAAATGCTGGCAGCGGCTGAAGAGAAGCAGAAGTCCACCACCACTGTGGGGGCTCAAGAGCTCAGGTCTCCTCTCCTCCTCCTTCCAGGAGGGGAGGAGGATTAGGAGACAGAAGACCGGAAGGTAGCTGCCACTAGCAACTCACAAAGGTAGCTTGGATCCTAGCTCTGATTTTCCAAAAGAAAGGAAATAATATCATAAGCAATAAGGAGAACACAGATCCTGAGCCTCAGATGCTTTGGGCAGAGCTCTTTGGGACCGCCTGATGGGACTGTGCAGGGAGGGGCGTCTCCCTTCTAGGCAGCACCGATTCCATTCGGCAAGTACAGGATTGTATCAAGTGCTTAGGGGTGAGGATGGAAAGAGGAGATTTTCTTGCTTTGCTTAGACCTTCTGTTTCTGGACGAGTCAGGGTAAATGCATGATATGTGTATGTTACAAGGATATAAGCAACTACATAAGCAGTAGTGTCATACTAGCTGTGATCCAGGAGAGCGGGAAGAATTCAGCACTGACCCTTGAGTCAGAGATAACACAAGAATGGTTTTCTGGAAATTCTCAGCTAAGTTGTACAAATGGCAGGACTTTGCTGCAAAGCACAAGGTTTTTATCTGTAGTATTAGGGGAGGCAAAAAAGAGATCCTTCATTTAAAATATGTTTAGATCCAGGACAAACAACGTGATTGCTCAAAGATCTGGGTTCAATTCCTAGCACTGTAAAACTAATAAAATGTGATAAAAGAACAAACCAAAGCTTGTGAAGCCTACATATATGTAAATAATTCACTTCTCACTCAGGATGACATGTGGGATTCATGCAAATGACAGAGCTCCAGTATTCCGCAAATTAATAATTGAATAAGAATGTCTGTAACACCATAATCCCTCTACATCTCATTTATAAAATTATCCTACTGTTCTTGTAGTAGAGAAAGCAAATACAAAGCATGAAAATATAACATTTAATGGAGTATAAGTATTAAAAACAAAGTGTTATATTTTATCACTATCAGGACTTTTTTTTAAATAAAACCTGTCATGTCCTGATTAACCTTATTAGTAAAATACTCCACTTGTACAACTATAAGGCTGTTTTGAGATGAAAATTTTTTTCCATCAATATTAATATTCTATTCTGACATTTAAAAGTGAAAAATTTTATTTTCACTCATGCTGTGAAGCAATAAGTTTATCAGTACCTACCTCCTGTGCAGTTCTATAGCAGGTGCTAATAGGTTAATGAGGTAGTTCGACCCCAGGCACCTTTACAGGGAGACAGAGGGAAGCTTAGCTCATGTTCTCTCCTCCACAGATAAAAAGGCACAAGTGCTCCAAACTGCATCAACCAATTTCCTATCTCACCGCTCAGAGTTCTTGAGTGTCTTCTCAAATAAGAATTACAGATGAAAAGGTCCAAGTCCCATCTGCTACGCTTCTACTCCAAGTATGGAAATGCCTCTCACATCGAACATTTTCTACTTGTTTTCGCGATTTTAACATGTCTTAAAGGAATTCTAATAACTACATGTGGAAAGTTTTCTACCTTCATGTACATTATTCTCCCAAGAAATGTTTGTTGATAAATCTATTTTGTCCTAAAAATTCTCAGAATTGCCCTTATCACCCCTCAGCTCTCCTTCCCCTGCAGCACGTTTCCTCCCTTAAAATCAAGCAGCTAAAATGCCCATTCATTTACTTAACCAGGCTGTAAATTACACTCTTCTCTTGCATAATCTCTCAGGCCTTTCATCGTACTGTGCTCTCTCCACTCCCTTCAAATTGTTTGCATATTTTTCCCTCAGGACGGAGTTGCTATGGTGGAGGCTCTTCCTAAAAGCTGGTCAGGACTCACAATCCGACTGGAAGTGTTAATTATTTACTATGACTTGTCTATACCCATCTAGCTTTTTATCTGCGGTGAGCTCTGTTCTTACGCTTTCATTGTCATCCATGCTCAGTGATTCCAGGCATGTTTCATGGCTAGTCTATCATTAATTTACTCACATCCTTTTTCTTTTGTAAGTTATGGGTATATTACTATGGGTTTGATATTTCAAATAGGAAAAAAATGATGGAGATAAATGCTTTTAAATTGTATGCGTGTCCTCCCCTCAGCACCGCAAACACTGCATCTCATGCAATGTTCACATTTTATGTAGTAATTCTCATAAAATTTTCTTTTGGTCAGGAAAGGGAAAGAGCAATGACGTTTATGATTATTTGTGGATCTCACTATCCACTCAGTCTTTCGTTAGTTCTCATATTCTGCTGCCATTTCCTTTGCCAATTACATTCTCACAATCAAGTACATTTCCTTCAGACCTTTTCTACATTTTCTCCAGTGCCTACAAAATAGACTTTTGATGCAAGGACATTTTGACATTTAGATAAAATGAAAGTTGATTTTTTTTCTACTTATTTTAGGCTACAATCTGGTGTCAAATGGTTAAAATAATACTGAACTACACTGTCTTTGAGCAAAACAGAAGAAAAGAACAATAATTCCTTATCTCCACCTCAGGCTTTCACCATTGTAATCATTCTCTTTCCATAATCCTATAATTTTTTCCTATAATTTTAAAATAATTTTTTCCTATAATTATCTCATTTTCTCCCACTCTCTTTACGTACAATAAGCTCATTAATGCATGTATAGAAATAGTTTTGTTTTTACGAATAATTTTTAATAAAAAATTTTATATTTTTCATTAAAACTTCACCAGTATTTATAAGGATATATGTCAGCATTCTCAGCCTACTCTACATTCCATCCAATGAGCTTTAAGCTGTTTCTAAAACTACAATAGCATTTTATGTTTGTGTTACATAGTTGTTAATGAAGTTAGCTTTCAGAGTATGGTCCATGCAATTTCACAATTACTGAAAGTAAAAGGCAAAGGTTCTAAGCAAGGACCTATAATTTATACTTTATGAGTATTTATAATAAAAATTATGGACTAGATTGTCACTTTTAAGCAACAGGATATTCATAATATTTTTAGAGTTATAATTACTGTAGAAAAAAAATGAATGACAATGTTTAAGGAGTTTTTGATTGAGTTGAGCAATAATGTTATAGGTAGGTAAGCTAGCTAGACATCTTGCTGGAAGTTAGACAGGGCTGGCCCTCAAAAAGTCCATAAGAGGGGCCGGGGAGTTAGCTCAGTGGTTCCGGCTCCTGTCTTGCAAGCGCAAGGGCCCGGGTTCGATTCCCCGGTAACCACATAACAATACTGGGTGTGGAGACTGACACCCAGCAGCAACCAGTACCACATACCACAGTGCCGGGCATGGTGGCTCATGCCTGTAATCCCAGCACTCGGGAGGCAGAGGCAGGAGGATTGTGATGTGAGTTGGAGGCTGAGCTCAGGGCCAGCCTGAACCACAAAGTGAGACCCTGTCTCAAAAAACCTAAAAAAAAAAAAAAAAGTCCATAAGAAAGGAGACCTTCAGGGAAGCACAGCATTATCTAAGGAGAACACTATCCCTCCCAGATCACAGTAACTGATAGGGCTCAGGCTTCTTCTTGGGGAAATGGGCCAAGATCTTGAACTATCCATCCCAGAAAAGCAGTGGTTGCAAATCTCCCAGGGTGGAGGGCAGGACCTTGACCCACAGATTCTTGTACACTCATTCTGTAACTTGATTTCTCATTGGATCTCCATCTAGTCAGTTTTACCTAGGCAACTATACTTGTAATCTTATTGGTTGATCATGGTTTTGTCCATTTTGTGATTTCTCACTGTACCACTCTTACCTAAGCAACTGTATTTGCAATGATACTGGTTGACTGTAATTTTTTCCCACCTTAAACTCACTTCACCTCATGGCTTTATTCCATAAAAGCCCCCTGGAAAGTGAAGCAAGTAAGTCTCCCACTTTTAGGTCCTTTTCTTTCTCTCTTAGGCAGAAGCTTTCTTTCTCAATAAAGTTCTTCCTACAATTAACCTCTGTTCCTCCTAAAACTCATTGTGTGATTGTAGAGAACATGGATTCATGTATCAGGTGTCTAGCAGGTTGGGAGCTATGCTTGCTTCCCTGTATCAATAATACTTGACAGGATATTTGATGGCTAAAGCTATTCATCACCTGTAAATTTGAAACACAAATTGTTTGGAATGAGCACTGTTATTCTATGGTTAGCACGTGTGTTACTTAAGTACCTGTTTTAGGAATCTGATAACATTAAAACAAAGTTGGATGTAAGAACTCAGAAAAAGAAGAAAGGGTTATTGAACATTTGGGAAGATAGTTCTAGATAGTTAAAAGAAAGCAACACGTCAGTACATTTTTAAAATGTGATTAAAATCAAATGCTTCAACATTGTGACTTATGTCACACACCTACTGCCTGAGAGAAAACCTGGATAGCCATTTTGGAGAGCAACTATATAGAAAGCTGATAATCTTATTTTTTTTAACAACCAGTAATTCTACTTGTAGTTAAGTACACAGTCAAGTAGTCAAGAAACTCTGCAAGTGTCGATCAGCAAACACAAGGAGGTTCATGGTGGTATCCAGCCATTTATACATTAATTTCCACAAATATTAAGGGCATAGTTCTGTTTGGCTAAGATATCTCTGGGGTTGAAGCAGCAATGCTCCTCATCACATAGTTAATGGTACCAGTAAGTTTAAAATCATCTAAATAACTCCTCTGAGAAAAAAAGCAATACGTTATCATACAATAGAGCAATACCAAAAACTAGTGAAAAAAGCATGCTTTAGAAAACTACTTGCATGACATGATTTATATGCAATTTAAAATAAATACAAAGATATGATATTCTGGATCTGTTTATGCATGTGTAAAATCAGCATCTGAATAGGGAGTCTGTACTCTGCTTGCATGACAGAAGTTGACTGCATCTGAGATATGAGATTGAAATGATAAAGAGGAATTCAATTTATCTCTAATTTTAGAAGCATAAAATAAACATGATAAAACTGATTCTAATTGGTCTGCATGTATACTTACAGTAACCTTTGAATCTGAATATTTTTAAATGTCTATTATATGCATAGAACAGTTTTCTTTTTTGTATTTGTATTTATCTATCTTTTATAAATGTCTGAAAGAAAATTTTGTAGAGACATTGGTTTTAATAACAACATGACCTAATTCATTTATTATGGGGTAATTGAAACCCTACAGTATAAAGAGAAGATAATGAACCAAGATAAGGTGAATCTATGATGCCTACACCATTATTATAAATCAAATCAACTCAGAAAGTCTTAATACCTCATAGTATTTTCTTTGTCTTTTCTTATTTGAAAACAATACTTTTCAAAAAAGGCACAGGATAAGAAAGGAGCTACTGATAAAGGCACGAGCAGGAAAGACTGTTCAGATGTTGGCCAAGCATCCTGGTTTGTTCAGCATTCAACATTTGTAGAAACAGGTTCAACCTTAGCTCTTCCTGAAAGTTTACAAATTAACCTAGTGAACCACAACTAGATCTGTTTACCAAGGCTCTACAATTACACCTACCCTGTAATGAACTCTTAGAAAGCCCACACAGACTATACTGTCCAGGTTATATGACATTAGGGGAAAAAACAAAATCTTAACTTCTTGTGCCTCATCATGTAAATGTTAATAATAATGCCTACCTGAACATGTTTCCTGTTCTTTGCTGCACCGGCACTTACAATGCACATTCTATGTGCTATCCACTGACACAAAATTAGTGCAAACTGATCAAAAAACCATTTTCATGATGTTTACACTGAAGTCCATGTGCCAACACGTATCCAACACATATGCCAACACAGTATTTTAATAACTCCAATCTAGTATATTTTAATTTTTTTCCTTGAATTCGATCCCAGAACATTTTGCCCTATACAATACAGTAGAATCAACATGCAGCTAAATTTTTATGAAACCTTAGAATAGATCATATGAGTATTTAAAGTGCAAATATTTCAATGTTTTAAATATATGTTAAAATATAGGTAAATGATTTGTCCTTTTCAACACATCATCTTTTATACAAAACCAAACTCAAACTCAAATAGTATGTAAAAAGGTATTTATTCAAACACATTGCCACTCAGGGCATTTTCAGGTATGCCTGATTGTGTAACAGTTAACTCTAAAACAGCATATAGTTCTATACTTCCTTTTATGGAGCCATTCATTTCTCTACCACACCTGCTTTCACTATCTCCATTTTCTAGTTGAGGAAACTTAAGAAAAATTCTCAGCTATTGTTTCTCAATCAAGTCTCAACTTTACAGTAAGAGAATCTTATTGCCATGTTGTATGCAAAACAACAACAAAAAAAGCAACTCTGTTGGAGATCCCCACACCCTACTCTAATTCAGCACACCTGATTCAGAGTAAGGAACCAACAGCCTGATATAATGACTTCCTTCCTCAAGTGGTCTCAGAACCAAGCCTGGAATACCTTGCTCTAGGCTACACCATTCCCAAAAACATTCTCATTTTACCTTCAGTGCCTCTCTGGTGATGTTTTCATGTTACTGGAAATTCTACTTCCTTCCATTACTAAGTAATGAGTGTGTATCCTGAGCTCAGTAAATTTACTTATCTACTCTCTCCCCCTGTTACAGTTTAGACAGCAAGTGTCCCTCAAAAGGCTCAAATGTTCAGATGTGGGGCTCTTGGAAGACAGTTATATTGTGTGGATAGGAATCTCATCAATGGACTAATTCATGGATGAGTTTAGAGCTGAATGTGCTAGTAGGAGAGAGGGCCTCATGGAGGAATCAGATCACAAATAGTGCAGCTTGAGAGGGTAAATGCTTGTCCCCCATCCCTTGTCCCCGCTCTGCCTCTTCTCTTGCTCTCTGCTTCCTAGTTATCATGAAGTAAGTGGTTCACTTCCATTACACTTTCCTACCATGATGTTGTGTTTTGGAACCAGTTGACTATGGGCTGGTATGTCTGAAACCAGGGGCCAAAACAAATGCTTTCTCCTTTAAATTGTGTATATTAGTTATCATGTACAAGCAAAGAAAAAACAGACAAATACACCATGTAAAGATCAATCAATATAAACATAATATACTGACATGCATCCACTTTAATTACATCGGTTTGAGTCAAAGTCTTAACAGTACTTTAGCGGAGGCACATTCTTTTCACAATACACCTGTCATAGGTTGGTAGGAACCTTCCTTAATTTCTAGAACACTGCAAATGAAATTGTCTAAATCCTTCCATACATAAATGCTTGTTTAAAGATCATGATTCTCCAAGGCATATCTAACAAATTTAGAAATTCCTAAAGAATATTCAGACATATTTCCATTTATAAGCCCCTAACATAACATGATCAACACAATTTGCATTCTTCAGAAAAGAAATATGTTTTACTTTTCCACTAGAGTTGTAAGTTAGAAAAATATCCAGTTTGTAAAAACAAATGCTTTTAGGAACATCTTGCAATTGTGCTTAACTAAACATTTCATTTTCTTATTTCTGAAGGATTTTACATGGCAAAAGGAGAAACAAACCATTGTTTTCATTATCCATGGCTGCATTTTCCTTGGCTTTCAAGAAAGACTAGAAATGTCTTTCCAATTGTAATAATTTGAAAAGCTGTACATGATGACAAAAGAGTGGCTTACTCATCAGATTTGGGAAGTGGAATGTTTAAAAAAAAATCTTCTGAGATGATTTTTAAAGGAGACTAGTGTGTAATACAATAAATGCTCCTGTTCTCTGCTCTTACAACCAGAGTTGATCATTCGTGCAACTTAAAGGTGAGTTTCTTCCATCTCACATGAGAAGAAAGGCGAGGGGAAATGTGAGGGACTTCATGTTTCATGTATAACTTTGAGTCAGGTCATACAACAAAAAGAAACTCTACCCCTAAACAATGGGATCATTCTCTACATGCAGTCTAAGGTATTATACCAAAAGTTTATGGTGGTAAATGTGAATTCTTGAGCACAGTACTTTTAAAGATTATGATTTAATGGGAGGAAGAAAGGCCTGAGAATCCTATTTTAACATAAGAGAAGCTGGTCTGAGAGCAAGGGTATAGGACATCTTGTGTGAGAATGATGCCTTCATATTTACATTTTAAACAAATATTTCAAATTTTATTATTCTTATTTTAGTTCAACCTCAGAACTCAATACACCATGCCTGATTATTATAGCCCACACTGATATCTCCTCTGTTGTATAAGCCATTGTAACTTGGAGTTTAAGTTATGCAGTTACTTATTTCCTACGTACCATTACTTTTCTATTATTGCCAAGCAACACTTAGGAGTAGAATTGGTTCATCTCTCTCTATTCCTCATAATGCTTAGTGCAGGCATAAGCTGACAGATACTCACATATACATATATACAACATATACATATATACATAGAGGAGTTCTATACTTTCTAACTACTCAATTCTGTTTTCAAGGCATATTACGAATACATTAGAAGTAACATTTAGTGAGTATTTTTAATATGCTGGCAATTCTTGGAATTACTTTACATGTATTGACTCATTCAATAATTTTTTTAGATAAATACACTTATCATCTCCATGTTACAGATGAGGGGACTAAAGCTTAGTAATTTTCCAGGGTAGATTGGGTCCAGATCGCAATGCCATGCTACATTCTTTCTCCGACTCAATATAAATGTTGTTTCACAATGCATATACAAAAAGAAAGCAACAATAAAATTTTATTCCAGTTTCAAAATACAGTAGTGAGGTCAGAAGCTTCCATAACAGATGTCACTATATACTATAAAGCAGTCTAAAGTATTCTAAAATTCCCAGGCTGAAATCACATCTGCCAGCCCCACCTGGGCTGCTGCACACTCCTGAGAACTCATTCCCTCTTCCCATTCCCTCAGACAGGTGTCTAAGGAGAGGTGCAGTCAAGGCTGCAGCAGCAGAAAATCACAGCCATGAAATCTGGGACCAGCCCAGCTTTTTGACAGTCTGGTGTGAGGGTGTGTGTCTTCAGTATTACCAAGTATGTCACATTCTTTGTTCCCCAAATTCTTACTCCCTTTTGGATAATGAAACAGCAGAAGATACTATTCAGGGCAATAAAGTAGGTTCTAATAGTCCCAGATCATATAATTAATCTTCATTCAATCACAAGTATTTCCATTCATTCTACTGCTTGAAATTAAATGCTAATAAGGCAAAAAAAAAAAAAAAATGTAGTTCTAGGACAATGCCAGAAAATGGCCTTCATTTCTCTTCTTCTGACATGAGTAAGATGATTTTGTTCATATTAATGAGGGAGAAATGCACAAGAAATGCACAAAATTTAGTTAAATTAGATCCATCCTTGGAGATGAATAACCTCAATTTAAAAGAATAAATTGGTGGGGAAGAAGTCAAAGCTCATTGCATGTTAAAGTCTAATCTTTCTAAACACAAGTTAAAATATTCTAGAAACTTTAAAGTATTCACTGGTACATATTTCACTCCTTTTTATCAACAGTATTTGCCTACTTCCATCTATTTCTTTAATTCTACTTTTCAACATGTTTCCATAATAATTTTTTTAAATTTCTCTGAAGATTGTTTTTAGATTCTAGCTGCTATCAAAAACATAAAGAGAAAAAAATAACCTAAGGACATAATAAATATACTTTATTGGGCTTCATCGATTATGTCTTACACAGCTACTAACCAGTGTAAAGAGCTCCTAAGAAAAATCTATACTGGTTAATAATTTTATATATTCAATATTTAAACTTGTTTGAGAAAGATATTTACTACTAGACATTTAACTTGTATGTAGTTGAACTCACTATAATAAACTCTTGCTTTAGAAAGCACAGGGAGGGCTGGGGATTTAGCTAAGTGGTTCTGGTACCTGCCTTGCAAGCGCAAGGGCCTGAGTTCAATCCCTGTAACCACACACAATACTCGCTATGGTGACTCACGCCCAGCAGCAATCAGTACCACATACCACAGTGCTGGGTGTGGTGGCTCACGCCTGTAATCCCAGCACTTGGGAGGCAGAGGCAGGAGGATTGCTGGGTTCAGGACCAGCCTGAACTACAAAGTGAGATCTTGTCTCAGAAAAAAAAAAAAATATATATATATATGCAAGGAAAGTAACAGCAAACATATGGAGTAAATGTGCTCACATTTTTCTGTATCTGCAAATTGAAGAAATTTAACAGTTTTATATCTTTCCCAAGAGATTCACTGTTATGTCACCATAATTCAGACTCCTTTAAAAGTTAATAATCTTTATAACTGCTTTCAAAGCTGGTCACGATGTAACACAACACTATTAAATACAGAGAGCACTGAAACCCATCCAAGCTAAATCCCACCAATCAAAACTCGTCCTACTGAGAGAACAGGAAAAGGAGGAACTGTACATACCTTCACCATTCTTGAGCAATAGAGAGGATATTTCAAAATGCAAACACACAAGGGTTTCCTAAGGCAGTTGAATGAATAATTTATACTGAGAAATAATAGCATATATGAATCCCAAACACTTCTGGTTTTCCCATGACTACTATTCAAATGTGGACTAATTATTTAAATATATAAATTTGTTTTCTTACTCACATAAGAGAAAGAGAGATACCTTAAAGAGTGTTGTGAAGACTGAAGGAGTTATTTCATTATAAAGCCTGTAATATAGGACCCAGCACAGATGCTCAAGAAATACAGACTGTTATTATATTAAACCCTAAAAAGGCTTAATTTTTACTAATTTTGGCTATGACAATTCCATGAAAAGGAAGCTGTAATGCATAATTTTTTAACTATCTATCTGTAAATGGGCACTGACAATAAATGAGTATTGAGACATTGATCTTGGTAGGAATGAACTAGGCCTATTTGGGAATATAATTTACACTTGATTTGCAAATGATAACCCATAACTGAAACACTCATATAAGTTTTCACTGTTGGAAATATTTAAACATTTTTCTTAGAGATGCATTTTGAGGCCCACTTTGATATGACAGCTGAGTTTGAAAAGGTGGTTTTAGAAAACTGATTAACTTTTCTTCTTGAGGTTTGTTAGGACAAATAATTTTATTTGAGGCAGGAAGTGAGAAAACTAAAATCCAGGTCATGGAGTATTCTGTCAGTTTTTGTTTAGTTTTCTTATTTTTTTTGCTTGTTTAACAGAAAATTGCTTAAGGGAAACCAGTAGACTCCTTTTATTCTTGATTCAGAGAATAGGCAGATTGAGGAATGGAAATTGCAGGAGATTTCAAGGTTTTCTTTGTTTGGGTCTTTTAAATGCCATCAAAAAGCTGTTCCAGAATAGGGCACTAGGTGATGTTTATAGCTTATTAATAGACTCCACAATACAGGAGTCCATTCCTCTAGAATGGGGTTTTTATATCTAGAATAGCCACACCCTCTTAGCTACATAAAAGAGGCTTTGAACACCAGAAACCTAAAGAAAACACAATTCAGGATGGCTTCATTAGGAGTCTATCTTACACTGAGAGTATTTATCTATTCATCAGCTGATTGACATTTGGGCTCTTTCAGTATTAGCTATGATAAACTATGCTGCTATAAACATGGGTGTGCATGTATATCCTTGGTGTTCCCATGATTTTTATTCTTTCAGGAAAATACCAAGAATGAGAATAGCTGGGTCAATGGAATCTCTAGTTTTAGCTTTTTTGGGGTTTTTGTTTTTGTTTGTTTGTAATACCAAGGATTGAATTTCCAATTTCTGCACTTCCAAAGCAGATGCAGTACCACTGAACTAAATCACTGGCTCTAGTTTTTTTTTTTTTTTTTTTTTTTAAGAATTTCCATACTGATTCCCACAGAAACTGAACCACTCTACAGTTCCAACAAAAGTGGAAAAGGGTTCCTTTCCCCCTACAGCCCTTCCACCATTTGTTATTGGTGATCAGTGGAACAGATTCGAAGAGACAGAAACAAATCCAAACACACTCAGCCACATTATCTTTGCTAAAGGGCCAAACACCTTCACTGGAAGAAAGATAGCCTATTTAATAAATGGTGATAAACTGGCTTAAACTAGACCCAAGTAAACTAAAATTGAAATGGATCAAAGACCTAAATATTAAATCATACTAAATTTTCTGGATGACAGAATATGCAAAGAACTCTTGAAGATATAAGTGTAGGCAAAGACTTTATGAAAAAAAACCTCAGTCAGAGGAAACATCACAAAGAATCAACAACTGAGATCACATCTTATTAAAGAGCTTTTGTATAGCAAAAATACAGAGTGCAGAAAAAAAATTTTAGCCAGCTATTCCTCAAAGGACTAATATCTCAAATATATAAAGAACTAAACAAAAAAAAATCATCCTCCAAATTTAAAGACCCTATCTATCCAAAAATGAACATCTGAAATGAATAATTCTCAGATGAAGAAGTATAAAGGGTAAGTAAATACATGAAACATGTTCAATAGCATTAAAACAACACTGAGATTTCATCTCACTCCAGAAAAAATGGATGCTATCAAGAGTTTAGCCAGTATGTTTATTGGCTTCTGTGTCCATACTTTCCTTTCCCTACTGGCTTTTCTTCTCAGTGGATGTGAATATGTCACCACGTGGTGGCATTAGGAATTGAAGGCTCAGGCCCACCATGGCACTTCCCAAATTTTGGAGAATTTCAGAGATGTCTGGCTGCCAGAGACTGCTGGAAATACTTGCATAGACATTTTCCTGTTCCTAGGCTTTTGTATACCTGAGGTTTTTCTGTTGCTAAAGATCAATAAAAAAGTATATTACATCACTTCATATGAAGAAGAATTTAAGTTTGAGTTAAACATACTTTCATCCACGTCAGGCTCTGCCTCTTGAGTTTGACATATTGTGTAAGTTACTTCATGCTTGGAGTCTCCTTTCCTTTTTCATAAGCCGGGGCCAACAATCATGGTGATGAGCTATTTTTATGGTACATCAAGACTCTGGTAGTCCTTCCAAGATTCCCACCCAGCTCTCCATGCCTCCGCTCCATCACCACTGCACACATTCTCCCTTGCTGCTCCTTCTTCTCTGGCTCGCTTGGGGGTTGGGATAAATGTCCATGTCCATGTATACTTCACTTCCTCAGGCAGAGCTCCACACCCGGTCCCTAGGTACTCATGTCAGACTTTATATAGACCTCAAACACTATTTAAGAACAACTTGTTTTGCTCAGTTCTGTTCGCTGCTGAACCGGGAGGACTGGGTCTACATATTCGGCCTCTTATTCACCCAGGACTGGCTACCACATCTATCCATTGCATTTGCTCACTGAATATTTACTAAATATTTTTAGAGAACAACAAAAAAAATCTTGAAATGTTAAAAAGAAAAGAAAATTAACGGCAACAAAGAGGAAGCAAAGATAGCAAGAATTTCTGGACCAGTTCATTCATTGCCCAAAAAAGGAAATTTGTCACTTGGGAAGAAGGGAGAAACTCTACTAGTCAGCTTGCAAATATGACAGTGATGACCAGAGGAGCAAACTGCATGTCATACTGATTTATGGCTCTCAGGAGATGCTTCTCTGCAAATAATAACAATAAATTTAACTGGAAATGCCACTTGAAAAAGAAATAGTAATTCAAATCTAATCTGTCTAAATAGTCAACAAAAGTTAAAAATTAGACTGTGTTGCTTTTTATTGGGATCTGCTGAACTTTGGAAACAGTTATAATATAAATACAAAAGTTAGTTATTTTATTCATATCAATCAGATCAGGCCCATAAAGATTAATTAGGAGCAAGGGACTCAAGGATTTGAGCAAAGTAACTGACAAAATTAGTAAACTTCTCTGTACTGTTCTCCCTGAAAAGGGATAATAAGACAATCTTAAGAACTGTTAATAAGTTTTTTTGTTGTTGTTGTTTTTTGTTTGTTTTTTTTTTTTTGAGACAAGGTCTAGCTTTGTAGTTCAGGCTGGCCCTGAACTCACTTTGTACCGTAGGCTAGCTTTGAACTCAAGGTATCCTCCTGCTTCTGCCTCCCAAGTCCAAGAATTATGAGCCACCACACCTGCACTATGGTCTGTGGTTACCAGGAATCAAACTCAGGACCTTGTGCTTGACAAGCAGGTGCTAGAACCACTGAGCTAAATCTCTGGCCTACTAGTATGTATTAAGTAAGAAATGACAGCATCATAAAATTACATACCATTGTGTCTGCACACACATGCTCACTATCAACTCTCTTTCTTCTTCTCACCAGCCTGCTCCTTAGCATACCTATTTTCTCTAAAGTCAATATATTTGCAAGAAATTTATTTGTTAAATTAAATGCATTATTTTCACATTACTGTGATTTTAGAAAATGAGTGGCAGGGGCCTAGAGATATTGCCCTGTGGTAGATTATTTGCTTAGTACACATGAGGCTATGATTTCCATCCTTAGTAGAGACACAGAGAAAAACTGAGAGGCAGAGCAGGACAGCAAGAAAGTGAGTGAGTGAGTGAGTGAAACAGTGAGAGAGAGAGAGGGTGAGAGAGAGAGAACACTTTCAGGCATTAGCTCATATAAACATTAGTTATGTAAAATATTTCTCCCAACTTTTGTATGAATGATAGCTTTGAATTACATTGAAATCCTTTAGGTGAGCTCATGAGTTCAGTCCTGCACAACAGCATGGGCGCTCTTCTAAGAAGAGACACTCAGGCGAGCTTGCTATTTCCCTGCAGTGTGTGGCGGCAGCTGTACAGAAGACAGGAAGAAAACCCTCAACAGAACTTGACTTTGCTGGCCTCTTGATCTCAGCCTCCCAGTCTCCAGAACTGTGAGAAAAATCAACAAATTTCTGTTGTAGAAGCCACTCATGTTATGCTATTTTGTTATGGAAACCTGGGCTAAGTAAAATACACACATCCCAATGCAGTAACCTTTTGATTTTTAAATCCAATATTTAATTTAGACACTAGCAATTTTAGTTAAGAAAATAAAATTCGCACAAAAAATGTAACTTTTCAATCACATGGAGACATAATTCTCTATGAATACTTCCAATGCATATGTAAAATATATTTGGAATATAGACAATCAACTATATCACCACCATGTTTGACTCATAAATCAATTAGTTAAACAGCTTTATTGTCTGTTATGTGCCACAAAAAGCACTGAGACTATTACAAAAAGATGAAAACATACATTATTATCTTCATGGAACCCAAAGCCCAATAAGAAATGTAAAGTAAATAATAAAATATTAGGAAGGTCATAACTAGTAACTCATAAACTGCTGTCACATTTGGAACTACTCTTTGCTGAACTATCTTAATGGACCTCACTTCACTTAATTCAATAATTGTCTCAATATTTTTACATTTAAGAGACATCAAGGTCAAATATACCAATGATGATAGCATAAAAACCAAAACATAATTTTCAAGTCTCAGCTCCTGTCAGTTTAAAAGGAAATAAACACCTGGTTCAGCATATGTT
The DNA here is from genome assembly GCA_004026965.1 of Petromus typicus. Classification (NCBI taxonomy): domain Eukaryota; kingdom Metazoa; phylum Chordata; class Mammalia; order Rodentia; family Petromuridae; genus Petromus; species Petromus typicus. The sequence continues at coordinate 15,902 of PVIR01022657.1, forward strand.
GATTTCTTAAAACTGGAAATAGACTTTCCTAGCAATCTGCTTCAGGGAAAACAAACTGTGTGGGCTGGTGTGTTCACTTACATTAAAAGAAAGTTTCCAGCTGATGTTTGAAGAAAAAATAGGTTATAATAAGAAAATTACCATTACTTTTCCTGAGGAGTAAAGATTCTAGATCTGAAAACCTGCTTCAGAGCAATGGTTAGACCATAAACAAATAAAAGGAGAAAAACAAGAATGGAATCCTTGGAATAGCTTCAAAATCCAGGTAGAAAAAGCCTGAGAATGGGATTCCAACAGCCTGTTGGAGTCCTGGCTTTGATGCCTACTGATTTGTGATGCTGAGATGGTTTCTACCCTCTCTGAGGCTCTGTGTTCTGAGCAGTAACATGCAAGCAAGTGAGACTCATGTATGTAAGCTCTTCAGAATATGAGAGAACATTGTCCCTCATGTGTCTTAATATGGTGGACTATCAGTACTGGTAGCTAACATCGTTGTTGGAAAGGTGAAATAAAAGGGAAGGGCAATTCGCAAGTCTACCAGGGGCTCCTTGAAAGTTTAGTATTCGCATCATGTTTTCCTTTTCTTTTCTCCTGCCATACATGAGCTAATAATACCTGCAGGATGCACCAAGTGATCCTGGGGTGTGCAGATCTCATTCCCCTTCCATCACAGTCAATAAGCCCATAGCCCCCTTTTGATAGATGGTGAAATTGATACATAGATACGTGAAAGACCTTGCTCAGGGTCATATGGATTAGAAGAGATGAAATGAGAACATCTGAGCCCAGATCTTGGCTGATTCTGAAGTTCATGTGAATATGAACATAATATAAAATCATACTAAAAAAATAAAAGTCAAAAGCAGGGAGAAAGATCTTTTCAAAGGGGAAAGGGATCAAAGGTGGAGGGAGGAAGGCAGGAGGGGAAGGATAGGAGATAAAAAAGGAATTGGCATGTGTTACCTATCATACCAACTCCATACAAGGAATGTAAACTTTATGTTCTACAAATATGGATTCAAGAAAAAACAATTCTGAAAATGCCTCCTCACCCCAGCTTCTCAAGATGTGTGGAGCTGTTTCACAAAGGCCATGTCTTATAATCTTATCTTTATAAGCTTACACTTTAAACAAAAGAGAGTAATAAAATGAGTGCGAGAGGGATCAATTCTAAACAGATTAACCCAGGAAGCTGGAGGGCCTGGGGCACAAACCTCATGGATTTATGGAGAAACCTCTGCCATCCACGCTGTGCATTGTTGACCATGTTTAGTTTCCTAACAGCCACACTGAAAATACCTGTGACTAGTACAATACCAAATTCTGGGGCTTCTTAACCTCAATGCTATTTGAGAAAGTTTTCACCAGTCCATACGGAAACAAGATAAAAGTTTTATATATTTGTAATCCAGCTATGTTTATGCAATATAACAAACTATCCCTTATAGTATGATATTTATTACTTTTAAATTTTTGAAATACTTATGATTTTGTGAAATGATAAAAGCACAGATATGGATGTTTTAGAGAATACTTAACTTGGAAAATGATAAAATTTATTGCATTTTAAAAATCAGCATTTGAAAAAGCCAAATCTAGGAATATATGTGAAGCATTCTACATACAGTTACTAGTGGAATCACTAATGCAGTGACTTTTTTCCCCTTTTAGTATATTTTAATTACCTTCTGGTCAAAATATATATGAAAGCCAATCTAGAAAACTCAATAGATCCATCAATATTTATCTCACATTGCTCAATGACCTCTACAAATGAATATGCCTATGAATTTTCTTTTTTCTCATATAATTTCAGCTTTAATTATAGCTATGGAATCAAAAATGAAATGGGTCACGCGGACACTTAAATATTGTATGATTGTAATTTTAACAGGAAAAAGACAAAAATCCATTCTTAAAAACATACACTATTAAGTTACTAATTAAACATCTTGTAAACACCAGAAAAAAATCATAAATCTGGGGGAAAAAACTGAAAAAAAGATCATGAAAGAACCAAGAAAGAGAAAAAGCTTCAAATGTTAATGCATTTCCAGATCATGAGCACAATGCTGACAGAACTGAAGAAAAGAAGAGTCCAAGCCAGCTCACCTAGAAAGCATATAAATAACATTAATTGGTTATCTCAGCACATTTGGCCTTGGAAAAGTCTCCAATGCTCTTGGGAGAAGGTTCTCATTTAGAAAAGAAGAAACTTGAAAAGAGAAAGAGTTGAGATCTATGTTCACTCAAAAGTTTGGCTTATTTTTTTTAAGTTCAAAATCAACCCCTGAGTGCATTGCTACAATCTTTAGAGAAAACTGGCAATATCTATTAGAACTAAATTATTGATATCCTGTCAGCCATCAATTCTGCTTCTAGCTATGTATGTGTTTTAGAAAGTCACACTAGAATATTTATACCAGTACTCGTAATAGCCCCAAATCACCAATCACCCACACGCCATTCAACATTTAAATGAATAAATAAATTTCAGTCCATTCCCAGAATGGAAGATGGGTAATTGCACAAATCAGTGCTGAACAGAAGAATGAAGACATTTTTAACCAAACAATACTACACACTCCCATTCAGATGAAGTACTATAAGACAGCAGAATCTTCTATGCTCTGAGAAGTGAGGATAATGCTAATCCCTGAAAGGGGAAAGAAGTAACTGGAAGAAATTAGGAATGAACTTTCAGAGGTTTGGAGGTTCATCACATTCCACCTCTTGATCTGGAATCCAGTTAAATAGCCAATGCAGAGGTATGTACACATGATCTCTATACTTTTCTGGGCATATGCTATGTTTCCATGTAAAATTACAACTAAAGTAAACTCCTTAAACAGATCAGTTATATGTTATGTGTATGCACCAAGGGTGCATAAGGAATTTGAACATTACATACTACAAATGTACAGAAAAAAAGAGACCAACAGTTGGTGGGAGGGGAAGAGAGGGAAGAGAAAAGGGTCAAATAAATGGATGAAGATGTTGTTACAGGGCTGAGAATTTAGCTCAGTGGTTCCAGTGCCTGTCTTGCAAGTGTAAGGGCCAAGTTCAATCCACAGTAACTACATACAACAATGCTGGGTGTGAAGACTCACACCCACCAGCAATCAGAACGACATACCATAGTGCCAAATGTGTGGCTCACACCTGTAATCCTAGCACTTGGGAGGCAGAGGCAGGAGGATTTCTGAGTTCAAGGCTGAGTTCAGATCAGCCTGAACTACAAAGTGAGACCCTGTCTAAAAAATAAAAAAAGGATGTGTTATGTACCAACTTCCCACAAGGAATATAAACATTATATATAAACACACATGCTAATAAACTAAAAATAAATAAATAAATCAGTTGCCTGTAGATATCCAGCTGTGTGAAAAACAAAAGCATGAGGGTTTTTAAATGTAGAAAGTTGCTAAGCAATTTAGAGAGTAAGATCAGAATGAAATTTAGATCAGATCTTAACATTTGCAAAAGACTGTACTTAAAAATACAAAGCATTTTCCATATGCATAGCATGTCTCACTTAAGACATTATTTCTTATTTTTAGGACAAAATATTAACACTCATCCTAGAAAATTATTTGTATGGACCTCCAAATATTACATTGGAATATCTCATTCTATTATATCTGGCTTTGAAGTAAGCCTTCAGACTTGAGAAGAGTTTAATGTATATCATTCATTTTCCATGTCTTCTTAATAAAGACTTGAAATTCTGAGAGACTTGATATACTTCTCAAACAATGTATATTGAGTGAGAATATGAAACTGTCAGGTGATCTGGTTCAGATCATTTCTAATCTGATTTTTAGCGTCTCTGTGATTCTAAAGTAATTACACTGATAATTTCTCATCAAAAGCCTTTTCCTCTTGGGCACAGAGTTAGGTTTTACTTCTCAGCCTCCTTTGCAGTCAGGTGTGGTAACACAAATATTGTTCTACCCAGAATCTTCAGTACCTTTTTTCCAGTTCAGCTATGGGAAGCAACAATGTCCCCAAGGTTAACCATGTACTAAAAATGGCAAAGGTTCTCCTAACCTGAGTTCCAGTATACTGAGGAGGAAAGGACAAGAACTGATCTTTTCTTATGTCTGACCATTGGTGTGTTCCTGGTAAGCATTACACAAAAGAGCCTATATTGTATATTTATTCTACTCTTATGAAGAAGGATGGGGTTAGAGGGTAGATTAGGATTCTAAAACAAAAGAGGATGCTGTATGGAATTGAAAAAAAAAAAAAAAAAAACCTAGTAGAATAACAAAGAGTTGGTTGATAAACTTTACTAGACACCTAGACTATTGAAAAGTTGGCTTGAGTAAAAACTGCATTGTCTCTGGTAATGGCTAGTAATGATGTATTCTTTCATAAAAGGTAGGGAATAATAGCTGGATTGTCACTGAGGAAAAAATGAACATCTTCCTTGCAAATAAAAGCAGAAGCAAAGTTCGTGATGAAAAACTTTTCCTTCTTAAGATGGGAGACACAAAAGTCTGGAGTGTATGCCCTCTACAAATTATTTCATAATACCACTGTTAACTTCTCTGGATGTGGGGGGTCACTGTCATGACACCTATTTATTATGCTTAATGAAGATGATCCCAAGGTCAAACAATGCACCTTCATAATGTGCTGTCTGTCCACAATTGCAGTTAAAGTCCCAGAGTAGAAGCCTGGTTATGAGTCCTTAGAGAGTGAGGACCAGGAGTCCCTTATGTTCAGATTGCTGGTGCTTAAGACAATAGGGACATGTGACAGCACCAGATAAGGAGCAAGGAGATTTTAGGATGGTCAGCTCCTGTATGTACAGCCAGATCAGCAGTATCTGCCAGTCTTACAGATCATGAAATGAACCTCGCTCCTCCTCATCCAAAGTATATTGCACTGATAATAATCTAATGACTGAAAGGGTTTAGGGAGAAGAGAAGCCAAATCTTCCAAAACTGCGAGGAGAAACAAGAAGAAGCAGGCATGAAGAAAAGATTAATCGTGAGTGAAATGGGGAAAACCCAGCTAAGCTGAAGTAATAACATGGCTGGGTTCAAAGCCTTTTTACTTCAACCCAAAGGCATCTCAAAAATTATAACGTATTTTAATAATATTAAAATAACTTATTTTAACAATAATTTTAATAATAAAAGTATAACTTATTTTAATAATAAACTTAATTTAGTAATATCTTAATTTAAATAAATGCAATAATTTTTAACCTTTAAGATGTGGTTACTTTAATTATAACCATTTTTTTTCCTTCAGAATCTACTTACATATATATGGAACAGTGAAGAGTTAAAACATTTATCACTTGAGGGCCGGGGAGTTAGCTCAGTGGTTCCGGCGCCTGTCTTGCAAGCGCAAGGGCCCGGGTTCGATTCCCTGGTAACCACATACCATACTGGGCATGAAGACTCACGCCCAGCAGCAACCAGTACCACATACCACAGTGCCGGGCGTGGTGGCTCACGCCTGTAATCCCAGCACTCGGGAGGCAGAGGCAGGAGGATTGCTGTGATGTGAGTTTGAGGCTGAGCTCAGGGCCAGCCTGAACCACAAAGCAAAACCCTGTCTCAAAAAACCTAAAAAAAACAAAACAAACAAACAAAAAAAAACATTTATCACTTGAATTAATTCCAAGTTTGAGATTTATTTAACAAGCTACTTTAGACCAAAAGACAAAAAAAAGGCGTGGAGGGGAGGGGACTGGAGGTTGTTGTTAATCTGAACATTCCCTCGCTCTCCCCTTTCAGTATTGAATCAGCTATAAATAGCCTCCAAATCTGCCCAGTTGATATTTTCTGCTGCTATCAGAATTTAATTTCTATATTGCTTGATAAAGCAGGATCATTTCAAATAGAAGATCAGAGAGGCTGCATTTCCATTTCAGTCATGTGCCCGATGGACTTTGTGTGAATTATGCTGCACTATTTTTCTACAAAACAAAGGAAGTCTCCACAATGCAGAAAATGAGCAGCTTATTATGAATCTGAGTTCGGCATTTTTTGTATTAGATCCAAAACAATTGCATATAGGTATAATTTGGCCATGTCTTTGAAAACTTTCAGTGATATTGCTTTTGTCCCTTATGAGCTAATTGTTTTTTAATCTCATCAAATTTAGCTGTGTTCACTGAACTGTAAGACTGGCAGATACTGCTGATCTGGCTGCACATACAATAGTTACTTCCCCTTCTTTTTTTATTTTTTATTTTTTTTGTATGAGCCTAATGCTGTCTACCCAATAATACATCCAGTTAAATTCCCAAACTCCCCATGTTCCCTTGAAGCTAGAGCCAAGTGTGTGACCAAGAGACATTTGCTGAAGTTCCTAGGAAACACGTGCTTCTCCAATACACAGAAATTCCTGCCTTCTTCCTCTCCAATTCCCTTCTTTACCCTGCTTGCAACGAAGGGACAGCGGGGCAGGGGCAGCAGGCACACCACTCATGACTGTGAGATGTAAAGCACAGGATAGGTCTGTATGCTAATGATCACAGGCAGAGAAGAATAGTCAGCTACCTGCAAACATCATTTTAAACAAAAAAAGTCCTTAAAAGGAATTACATCTGTTAGTTTTCTGTTACCTACAGCCAGATGTATTCCTAACTGATAAAAAAATTTCCCTAATCTTCTTAATGAAGACTTTCAAGCACACCTCCCATCATTTTCAGACATGAGTATCCTAATGGAGCTAGTCCTGGGGTACAGTAACTTAAGCAACTGCCTTCCTCTTCATATTCATTACATGGAGACACATCAATTTAGCTTTTATTGGAGTGAATGTTTCCTTCAATCATTCATTTCCTTACAAATAATTTGTAAAGCAAATATACACAAATTATGTGCCTTAGAAATTGAAAAAAGTCCAGAAATATAGGTACGTCTAATTCAATTCTTGCTTTCTTTCCTAAGCTCTTAATTCACTTGGTGGAAAATGCATTGAAACAAAATACTGTTCTTGTATTCTAAGTCCACCAGTTGTCATGCATGCACACAAAAGGTTTTGTCCAGTATGAATGTAGCAAGTAAATCCCAATCCTTACCACTGCAAATGCTGATGAACTGAATATAATTGCTGACAATTTCTAAAATCAGTCCAGCTATAGCACTGCTGGGCAAATATCACTGCAGGTCCTGGTAGATAAACTAATGCATTCACACTGGGCCTCTGTCTTGTTGATTTCAAAATAATAATACTTATGTTTAATTTCAGTCATAGCTACACATTCACTATAATTCTCTGCCACCTCACAGTATAGAGTATGAAATCTTCCAATAAAATTTACCTTTTTCCTATATTTGATTTTATCCTAGGATCAAAAAAAACAACTACTCATTTTCTCTGAAAACCTGTACCCAAATCTAGGCCAATCTCCTTGGCAAAAACCATATTTTATGACTCTACTGACTGTCAGAATGAACTGTCTATTTTCAATGCCAAGAAATTAAGACACAGTAAGACAGTGAAAGAGAAAAGGAAACAAAAGGAATTTCCTCCCAACCAAAAGGGCTTTGTTTTCATCAGGAAGTTTTTTAGATTCACTGAACAAATTAATTCACAAATTAACAAAACACCACTATAAAGATCTGCTTGAAAGAAGAATGGGAAACTTCTGACCTTTTGGATAGTAACCCTCAAATTAGCTTTTTCCAGACTCCCTTTAAGTGTTGGCAATAACCAGCATCAGCTTTCAGATTACAGCAAAGCAACTCAAAGTTAAATCTTGCCTTTCAGCCAAATTACTAAGGGGAAAAATAAGTGTGAAATACTAAAATTGGTCTAAAGATGCTTCACTTATAATCCTTGCTGGGTGGACACAAACTGAGAATCCATGTATGTAAATTAAATAGGCAGCGGTTCATTATGGAAATATGACCTTTAATGTCACATCCAAGCTATAATACGAATAATATACCCATGAATAATTGAAAATTGTCAGCATTTAATATTTATTAAGTGCCTTTTATATGAAGAAGAGCTAAGTAAATCCATTCCACAGACCAGCAATGGTATCCACTTAATGATTTATTCAGCCTCTCAATACGATGAGTAATGATCTGTGTAAGAGTGTGAGCTAGAAATTGCATAATGGAGACTTCAGAGTGAATGAGAGACTGTCGAGTTTTTAGTCTTTTTTCATGAGTTAAATTCCTTGGACAGAAAATAATAGTTCTTTACAGGACAGAAAGGTCAGCCTCACATCGATGCTTAGTAACAGGAGTCGGAGGCAGGATTTGGCCCTCAGAAAGACATCTTGACAGGTTGTGAGACTAAAAGAACGTTTCAAACATAAGGAAAGGTAAACCCAAAGGGCAATAAACATTAATAAAAGTAATCCTTTTGAACTGAGACACATACAAAAGTTGAGGCAAAATCCTGGATAGACAGGGTGGAAGCCAGAACATATAGGGCTCATTGAAGACTTTTGATTCTTTACAGAAGACAGTGGTAAGACAGGAAATAACAATTTGATGGAATACAGTACAGCTTCAATGTCTCTTCCACATGCATATTCTAAGAAATGAGAAGGAAGCCTGAACATGTTTTAGGGTTACATATATTTCGGCTTCTTCTACTTATGATTACATGCATGAGGATGCTATGCACTGTGCTACAACAGAACTAAAGTCTGTCTTTAACCTGGATAAACTCCTAGGTGTGTGATCAGAACCATTTTTTTTTTAAGAGCCAAAATACTAAACTGTTAGCTTATCCCTAACTATCAATTTTATCTTTCTGAGTGGAAAAGAGATTTTTATTATTATATTTTACATTATTTCTTATTATAACCTTTAACCTTTTAGCTTCTGTGGGCATTATGTATAAAAAGTAGAAAGTATCAATATAATAATTTTTAAATCCAAAAGTAAACACTTTAATATTTTTAAAAAATGAAGTTTTCATTGACAACTTATTAATTGTGATAAAATAAACTTGTATTTCAAGCCCACACATTAATGAGTAAATATAAATTAATCTAAATTGAGAATTCTTTTGGCCTTTCATTACAGAGAATTATCAACTTGCACCTACTGAAACACTTATTCTGAACCATCTCATGATTTCATGGTCTGATGAGAAAAGCTTTCTTTCTCCCAGAAGCAGAAGCAGAATATATTTCCCCAAAAGGTATATATACAGTTGACATATATGAAATATATATATATATATGCCCATACATGTATGAAAATACATATATACCTCCTCACCCCTCAGGTACTAGTTTTATTTTTAAAAACCTTCTTTTTGTGTACCAGGAATCAAATTCATTATCATGGGCTGACCAGGCAGGTGCTACGCCACTGAGCTACATCCCATGTCTTTTTTCTTAAATTATACTCAAGTCACGGTTCATGGTTACAATGTAGGATAAAATACAGTAAATTCTATTTACAGGAACAGACTCAGTGAATTACACTCTAAATCATATTTGATACTGAATTTTTCACATATCTGCAAAATTACCAACAAATTGTATTATAGAACTAGTTTACCCCTTATATATGTGAAATTCCTTCAAGCAAGAGATATTACAAGTTATGTATTGCTGACACAGGCTCATAAAAAAATATTTAGACTTTATCTGGAAGAGGTTTGGAACATGAAAATGAACAATTATCTCCTAAACAAAATAAGATCTGATTTCCTTGATCAGACAGTATATATATATGTATATATGTATATATATAATGTATATATATGTATATGTGTGTGTGTGTGTGTGTGTGTATGGATGTAAAAGGTATTAACTAACTCAACATATTAATTCATTGTAATTCTACAGTATATACCTTGGACTCAATTTTTTATTTTTTCCTCTCTTTTACTCTTTACCTCTCTTCTGCTTTTTTGAAAGGAAAATTAAAAAATGTAAGTCAGGGGGAGATTGGAAATATGTGAAGGACAAGTGATGAAAACTCTTCAAACTGGCTAGACACCCATCTGACCCAGCCCCACTGGACACTCAGACTTAAGGAGGTGGTATGGCCTACACAATTGCTCCTAGGTTACAAAACTGTACAATTTGGGCTGGAGATTTAGCTCAGTGGTTCCGGTGCGGCCTCACAAGGACAAGGGCCTGGGATTCATCCCCAGTAACCACATATAACAAAGCCAGGTATGCTTACTCATGCTTAACAGCAATTAGTACCACATATCACAATGCTGGGTTTGATGGATCATGCCTGTAATCCCAGCATTTGAGAGGCAGAAGCAGGAGGATTGCTGAGTTCAAGCCTGAGTTCAGGGCTAGCGTAAGCTACAAAGTGAGACCCTATTCCCAAAAAAACAAACAAACCAACAAAACAAACAAACAAAAACACAGCTGTACAACCTATTGCCATAGTCACAACTGTGGGCAACAGTAATACAATGGTAAGTGTTCGTATGTCTGAAAACAACTACACTTAGGAAAGGTACCATAACAGTACTAAATGATAGGAAGTTTTCATTTCTGTAATATGGGATGATGCTTCTATATGAAGTTTTTCACTGACTGAAAATTGAGATAAAACATCTTCCATTATTTATCAAAATTATATATCAAAATATATTCTACTAGGTACATGCACAAAAGAATTAAGACTCATATCACACTGACTTATGTGCACCCATATTTATAGTAGTTCAGCTTGTGATTGCTCCATCTTGACAACAACCCAAATGTCCATCAACTGGAGACTGGATAAAAAAGCTGTGGTTCTTCTACACAATGGATTATACCCTGCCATAAAAAATGATAAGTTTGAATCATTTGTAAAAAAATCTTTATTGGTACATTACATATATGCATCATGATTGTACTCCATAATGGGGATTTGTACCAGTATAAGACACAATTTAATTTTCATTTTTTCCCATAGCCCTATCCACCCTACCGCCCCCCCCATATACATAAAATTTGTTTCCTTACTTTTTTGATATAATATTATTCTTCCCCCTTCACCCTATTTTACTTTGAGCATTTTCTATTTCACAATATATAACATACAATTCTAGAACTCATTTACATCTTTATTTTCTCATACCAGAGAAAAGATGCGATATGTACCTATCTGTGATCTATTTATTTCACTTATGAGGATTTCCTCAAGGTATGTCCATTTAAGTAGAAATGATTCAAACTTATCATTTTTTATGGCAGAGTAATACTCGATCCTCTAGAAGAACCACAGCTTTTTTATCCAGTCTCCAGTTGATGGACACTGGGTTGTTTCCAAGATGTAGCAATCACAAACTGGGCTGCTATAAACATGGGTGCACATATGTCACTGTGATATGAATCTTTTAATTTTTTTGTGTATATACTTATCAGGGCAATGGCTAGGTCAAATGGAACCTCCAATCCGAGCTTTTTGAGGAATCTCCAAACTGATCTCCACAGGGGTTGTACGAGTCTACAGTCCCACCAACAGTGGAGAAGGGTTCCTTATTCTCCGCAGCCTCACCAACATTTGCTATTGGCTGAATCTGAAATGGCAGCCATTCTATGTGGAGTGAGATGAAATCTCAATGTTGTTTTCATCTGCATCTCTCAAATGACTAATGATGTTGAGCATTTCTTCATATGCTTCTTAGCTGCTCTTACTTCTTCCTCTGAAAAATATCTGTTCATTTCAGATGCCCAATTTTGAACTGGGTCTTTAAATTTGGGTGGGCTGATTTTTTTTTTTTTTGAGCTCTTTATATATTCTAGATGTAGCCTTTTGTCTGAGGAACAGCTGGTAAAGATTTTTTCCCACATTATTGGTTGCCTTTTTGCACTATTGGTGGTTTCCTTTGCTGTGCAGAAGTTTTTTAAAAGAATGAGGTCCCATTTGTTGATTTCTTCAGCCAGTTCCTGTGCTATAGAAGTTTTGTTCATGAAGTCTTTCCCAAAGCCAATGTCCTCGAGAGTTTTACCTAACCAGTTTAGAGTGTCTGTTTTAATATTTAGGTCTCTTATCCACTTTGACTTTAGCTTGGTACACAGTGAAAGAGTTAGATCTAGTTTTAGTCTTTGGCAAGTTAAAACCCAGTTTTTCCAGCACCATTTG